>VWZF01006648.1:0-30757 GCA_013396755.1 Sclerurus mexicanus
CCCGAGGACGACCAGAGAGCCAACCGCACCTTGTTCCTGGGCAACCTGGACATCACCGTAAGCGAGTCGGATCTGCGGCGGGCGTTTGACCGCTTTGGCGTCATCACCGAAGTGGACATCAAGAGGCCGGGGCGGGGCCAGACCAGCACCTACGGGTTCCTAAAGTTTGAGAACCTGGACATGGCTCACCGGGCCAAGTTGGCCATGTCGGGGAAGGTGCTGCTGCGCAACCCCATCAAGATCGGGTACGGCAAAGCCACCCCCACCACGCGGCTCTGGGTGGGCGGCTTGGGGCCCTGGGTACCCTTGGCTGCCCTGGCCAGGGAGTTTGACCGCTTTGGCACCATACGCACCATCGATTACCGCAAAGGGGATTCCTGGGCCTATATCCAGTACGAGAGCCTGGACGCGGCACAGGCGGCCTGCACCCACATGAGGGGCTTCCCCCTGGGGGGCCCGGACCGCCGGCTCCGCGTTGACTTCGCTGACACGGAGCACCGGTACCAGCAGCCCTACCTGCAGCCCCTGCCTTTGCCACCCCCGGCTCACTATGAGCTCGTGGCAGAGGCAGCTGCTTTTGGGGCTCACCGGGGAGCCCCCCCCGACCCTCTGCGGGGGGCCCGGGACAGGACGCCACCGTTGCTTTATAGAGACCGGGACCGAGACCTTTACCCTGAGACAGAGTGGGTGCCCCCACCGCCCCCTGTGCGGGACAGGAGTAACCGGGCAGCTGCCTATGACCCACTGGAAAGCCTGGAGCGCCGCCGGGATGGGTGGTCCTTGGAGCGGGACCGTGGGGAGAGGGAGCTGGGCAGTAGCAGTCGGGATCAGCCCAGGAAGCGGAGGCTGGTGGAGGATGGCAGCCGGCACTTGGACCGCTCCCCCGACAGCGAGCGCTCCTCATCCTCCCGAAAGCGCCACTGCCTGGCTACCAGCTCTCCCCTGGACCGCAGCCCTGAGCTCCTGGGGGGCCGGGAGCGCTACAGCAGTGACCCTGAGCGCTCGTCCCGCCTGCTCCTCTTGGAGCGACCGTCCCCCGTGCGGGAATCCCGCCGGGGCAGCCTGGAGCGGGGGCAGAATGACAAGCGCGACCGCAAGAACTCGGCGGAACGCGAGCGGAAGCACCGCGGTGCTGCTGCCCAGGAGGGGAAAAGCCCCGCCAAAAAGGATGAACGGGTGGCAGAGGGAGGCGGGAGCAGCTCCCGCCTCAAACCCCCTCCCCAAAAGCAGCAGCAGGATGGGGTGGCACAGGCCGGGGCAGCGCCCAGGCTGTGCTTGGCCTGGCAGGGGATGCTCCTGCTGAAGAACAGCAACTTCCCATCCAACATGCACCTGCTCCAGGGGGACCTAAGTGTTGCCAGCAGCCTCCTTGTGGAGGGAGCCACAGGGGGGAAGGTGGCCCAGCTCAAGATCACCCAGCGGCTCCGGCTGGACCAGCCCAAGCTGGATGAGGTGAACCGGCGCATCAAGGTGGCGGGGCCCAGCGGCTATGCCATCCTCTTGGCTGTGCCCGGCGCAGCGGAAAATCGCTCAGCAGCCGGGGCCGCCGAGGCTGCCACCACATCCACGCAGAGGCCGCTCAGGAATCTGGTGTCCTACCTAAAGCAAAAGCAGGCTGCAGGGGTGATCAGCCTCCCCGTGGGGGGGAATAAAGACAAGGAGAACAGCGGGGTGCTGCACGCCTTCCCGCCCTGCGACTTCTCCCAGCAGTTCCTGGACTCCACGGCCAAGGCATTGGCCAAATCTGAGGATGACTATCTGGTCATGATCATTGTCCGGGGGGCGTCCTAAGGGCCCTTGTGTTCTGTTCCCAACCCTGCCTACTCCACACAGCCCCTCCAGCGTGTGCCAGGTGCTATGGGATACAGCCTTAGCCAGCCCTGTCGTTATTTTAATTAGACCTTTGTTTGTAGGTGACTTTTCCCAGCTTGATTTTTCTGTTACTACGTTTTTCTATAAAGGTAGAAGCCAGAGAGGTTGGTTTAGGTGTAGTGTGAATAGGATATTTTGAGAATTCCCTATCAGTGGGGACAGCAGGGAGGCTTGGCCTGCTTTGATTTACAAAAAAAAAAAAAAAGAAAAAAACTGGGGAGGGAGAGGAAGGGGGGGAAAGAAAAAAACTCTCGTCTTCTTAATTTTGATTTGTGTCCTTTTTTCATTTCATGTATTTTAAAGCAAGTCCAAGAGCTCATGCTCTCACAGAGCTCCAAACCCAACAGACCATGTTTAAAGCACTCAGTGGAAATGGAAAACCACACCTTTAGTGACAGACTGGCGTCAGCTCCTCTTGAGCCCTTGAAATTCCATGTGGGCCTTGGGGATCCCTTTCCTTGGGAACTGGAGTGGTTTCCCCATTGGGTCCAGTGGCTTAAGGTTGTTTTCCAGGTGAGCAGCACCTGCTCTTGGGTGACGCAGCAGAACACAGTTCCTTTGGGGTGAGGAATTCCTTTTCCATCCAGCTCCCCCCCAGGTGCATTCACTGAAACTGGGCCTTTTACCAGGTGTATTCCCCTGTTTCCCAGTGTATTGCATACATGCACTTTGGGTTTGTAGCAGTGAGGAGGTTTGGTGACGAGCTGGGGACTTTTGTTACAAACGAGGAATGTTATGCTCACTCTGGTATGCAGGAAACAAGGAGATGCTTTAAGGAGAACTTGAGTTCTGTTGTGGGTTTTTGGTTTTACTGCCTTTTTTTTTTGTGTTTTCCAAGAGTTGCAGGTACAGTGGGGTCTAGTTCCACAGTGCAAACTCTGAGCAAGTAAGTGCTTCTCTCCAGAGATGCTTTTAATTCTGGGATAATTTAATTACATGAAAGTTCTCATTAACATTTTACCTCTTTGTTAATAGCAAGGAACTGCTGTCTGCTAGGGACTCTTCAGGTACAGTGCAGTGGGCATTACATGAGGTTGATTGTTCTGGGCACCTGGAGGAAAGTGGTTTTGGCATCTTGGAGAAGTATTAAAAATACTCTGAGATGCCAAGGTTTGAGCTCTCTTGTTCCTGTGATTCAAGGATGAAACAGTTCTGCTTTTTTTTTTTTTTTTTTTTTTGCAAAGAACATGGTTCATTTTATCTTATTTTCCCCCAATCACTGGGCACTTTTCTCCAGCTGTCTCACCCACCTTGGTAATCCAGGCATTTAGGAGGGAAGAAGGGATTTAAATCCCCAATGCTCTGTTTAACAACTAAAAGGATGTTGCAGCAACTTCTAAACTGAAGTGTAAATCTGGCTATCTCTTTACAGGCCCCCAAAATTGGGATGTCGCACTTAAACCCAGAATGTAATCTTGCAATTAGCCATGTTTTCAGGGATTTGGGCCACAGAAAAGCAATGCCGCTCCAACAGATTCCTTGGGTGATGGATATGGGGATGGATTGATTTGTGGTACAACTCAGATGGCAAAATTCAAATTCAAAATGTGGAATAGGTTGTGAATAGGAGATGAAGAAAGAAATGTCTTGAATGTATTTTATGGGTGTAACTGAACTTGCTTGAGTTTCCGTCACAACAAAAAGAATTTTTGTTACTGAGCCACTTTGATTCCTTTACCTGCCTGGAATGAGTGGACACAGTATCACAAATATCACTGTGAACTGAGAATTCCAGTGTGGCATCAGATTTCAGTCTTAGAGCTACTTTTCTTTCTAAATGAAAAGGTAAAAGCCTCATTTAATGCTCTTAAATTTGAGGGTAAACCCCAGGATTTCTGGGCTGTCCTTCAGGGTGAATGTAAGAGATGGCAGAATTCAGCTGTTCAGCTTCCTATTAACAATGAGAGTTTTGGGGAATGGCACCTTAAATGCAAATCACTGTGTTGTGGAAGATCCAGAATATTTACCGCTTTTTGCAAGGAATGTTTTAGTTGGAGCAGGTGCCTGCCTGTTGTGTGTCAGCAGGGGATCAATGCTGCTCAAGTGCTACTTGCATTCAGAGAGGGTTTTCTGATGTGAATCACTTGCAAAAGGTCTTCTAGGAAAGAAATGAGAGCCTCTGGGAATTCAAATCTGCCCCAAACTGGGAAAAAAAAAGCACTAATGTTTGTGTTGGACACTGGAAGTTGCTGAGAGCAGCATTTGTTCTGCTGAGGCACAGCAAGCACCTGCTTAAAAACCCATAAAACTTGGGGTCAGTGGGGCTGGCCAAGGCAAACTCAGTGTGGGAAGAGCATCCTGGGTGCCCTTCCAGTTTTCCTTGGTAAATCCTGGTAGTTCTACCTGTCACTGGTTGTTATGAGCCAAAAGTACGCAGTGCTGACCAGTGAAAAGGAACAGGTGAGGCTGTTTGACTCCAGGTTTTCTGGTTTCTTATTTCATGGAGTATCCTTTTTATAAATCTGGTTTATTTGTGGTGGCTGCTCTGTTTTGTAAGCAAGAATTTTAACACCCTTTGAGAGTTCCTAATGGCAAAACATTGACTGGCAGCGTTATTTTACCAGCAGTGAGTTCTGGTGCTGCCATCCTGAGTGGGCTGTGCTTTCCTCCTTGGTCTGAGGGGTTCTCCATTGGAGTAACTGTCCACTGAAGTTGTCTTGGCCAGGGCTGAATGTTTAGAAGCCCATGGATGATACCACCATGTGTAGAGCAAAGCAAACGTAGCAGTTGTTGGCTCTCTCCTTGTGTCTGGCATTCTGTTGCTCTGGCGAGAGCTCAGTTTTCTTCCACACTGTGTGCAGCTGGTGTTCCTATATTTCATTAGTGTGTTGAATTAGCCTGGAAAAAGGATGTCCTTTTCCTGAATCATTTCACCCTTGTGCTTTATGCTTTGGGGAAAGAACCTCAAATGACTCATAGTTTTGTTTAAGATTTTTAGTTTCTTGTTTTTTTCTTCCCTTAATTGGAAACTTTGCGCAACTTCCTTGGCCTCCATCCAGTGGCTTTGTTTGCTCCTGTTGAGCTGCTGTGGTGGGAACACCAAAGTTATCCTCAGTCTAGAGGTTTTAGGGATCAGAAATACCAACACATGCTTGTCAGCATTGCAGAGAGAAGGGCCAGACTGGCAAATCTTGCCTTCTCTCTTCTGTTTTTACCACAAGGATGTTAAAGATGGATTATTTCAGTGACAACTTTCTCAGCCCCTGTGAAGAACTGAGAACGAGTTGAAATTTCTTCTGTGGGTTTAGGAACCTTCTGGTTGATGGTAACTGAGGTGAAAGGCCTGAAGTGTTAATGGGAAAGGAGAAGTGAATCAAAATTGTGAAGACAGGTTCAAACCTCTGAGAACTCAGGGAAAAACAGCTTGGAAAATGGTAATTCCTGGCTCTAAGTGAAACAGTGTTGAGGGGCTCCTGCAGAGTCTGTGTGCCCAGAGGGGAAGAAATGATGCCATGTGGCTCTAGAGCTTTTGGGGTTCTTTGCCCTTCATCCCCTCCCACCCCCTTTGTAGCATCGAAGGACAGATATTCCAATGATTCATGGACTGAACGATGAGATGATTTTTATATCAGGCTTAAAACAGCCCAGCTGGTTCAGAGAATGGTTCATTGAATATTCACCTTCCTGCAGTTCCGACTGTGTGTAAATGATGGCTGAGAAACATGACTTGAATAGTAACAATTTGAAATTCTATTGGGCGTGTCTTTGATTTGACCTTTCCTTTACTATTGGCACAGCCAAATGAGAGCAGAAGAGCTGTGTAACAACACTACATTTCATGGTTTGGTGATAAGTTGCCTTCAGGAAATCACCCTGGGAGAAAAGTCAACCCAATTAGTCACAATTGGATTGGTTTTTCTCGTGGTTAAAGATCTCACTGTGTCCCATCAACTGTTACTGCAAATTGGGTAGTCCTCAGTACTGTAAACCTAGTTTAATCCTGGTCCAAAACGAAGCCCTGCCCTACTTGTTTTGCATCTGTTCCTAGAAGGTGACTTCATTCCCAGGTTTCGTGCCCATGGGTAGAATTGGTGCTCTTTGAAATCCAAGTAGAATATTCAGAAAGGCCTCGTAGCTCTTTATGTTCATCTGTATAATGTAGGGAGGGGGAAAAAAGAACAGATGTGGTGTAAACATTTGTATTGAAATAACGTTTTCTTTCCTCCTGCAAGCAAATCTGGTGGACTGCAGAAGACGTGGCATGCCAAGCTCTAAATGGACCTTTGGGAAGAGAAGCTGTGGCTAATGTGGAATTTCCATGGGCCTCCTGATGGAAGAAAGCTTATCTGTTTAGTATTTGTGCATTTTACTAAAAATGGCAGCTTTAAAAAAAAAAAAAGTTGTGTATCTGCTATTGTGATGCCAATGCCCGTGTTTTAAGTGGAAAAAAAAATGACCTCTTTGCTTTGTGCTGTGTACACAAGATTGCTGGAAAAAAGTAAAGGAATACCCTTTTTATGGCTCACACAGCTTGAAAGTAGCTGTCACTCAAACATGCGCTCACAGTTGAGCTGATTTTGTTTCATTCTAAATAAATTGTTTCTTTTGAGGAAAAAAAAAATGGTTTTTCTGCCTGGGAGTTGAATTGACGACAAACGCTTGGCCCCGGTGTTGGCAGCGGAAGGGTTCCTGCTGCTGCTGCCCTGCGTTGAGCTGATAGTTGTGGGGCTGGAGCAAGAAGCAGGGGAGAGAAACCGACACCTTTTCGCGTTGACTGACCTGTTGTGCCAAAGTGGAGGAATTCTAGTTCACTGCCTTGCTGTGACCCCCCTGGTTTGTGGTGGAAAAGGGGGTCACTCGCTGCCTCACTCCTCTCCGGGACAGGGAAACGGTCCTGCTGCTGGCACACAAGGAGCAGGGAAGCACCACCTTGGCCAAGTCTTGGGCCTTCACTGGTTGGAAGAGCCGGAGTTCCTGAATTTTTTAAGTTGCTTGATTTGTTTCGTTCACCTGAAGTGTTTTGCCTTTAGTTTTGATTCTTGGTTGTTGGTTTTGGGTTTTTTTGTTAATTTGGAAGAAAAAAAAAAAGAGTTCCGAGATTGCTTTGAATCTTTGCACGTTAAAAAAAACAAACACCTTTGCACCAAAATTGCCAAAAGAAAAAGAGAAATGGTCCTTAAGAGTGTTTAAGTGCCGTTAATAAAACGAGGCGCTCCTCCATCTCCAGGGGCTTTTCAGCAGTTGTGGGTTTAGTGCTGAATGGATGAAGAGTTCCTGAGAGCTGGAGGCGGTAATTTAAACCTTTGAGTTGGTGTCTCAGTGCCTTATTTTGACCAGTTCTGAAGCCAGCACGCCTCGGATGTGCATGTACCCTGCTCACGCCCCAGGGTCCCCTTGCAGCTGCCTCCCGGTGTCAGGAAAAAAATTGGAGGCATCTCGAAAGTCCCGTGCCGCATTCGGGGGCTCCTGGGCCGTGGAAGCTGTTCCCGAGCAGGAGCGCAACCCTGTGTTTGCTGCAGGAGACTTCAGGGCGTGTTGGAGGACCATCATCAAGAAGAGCTGCCGCTGTTGCATCGTTGGCTTCAGAACCTCTCACGGTGTTGTGTTAAATAATCGTGACGTGCAATGAAGACGCCTCGAGTGGCACTTTGCCCTGATTACCTTGACATACTTTAACCTCCATGGATAATGAACCTAGTGCTGTCCTAGTGCAGGATCTTTGCTAGGATGCAGTGCCTTCCAGCCTACGGATGCTCTGCAAGGTGTCTGTTCCCGGGGCAAAGCGCTGTGTAAATCCCTGAACCAGGTAAGGAGGTGAAAGAGGTTGGACTGAATTGTAATGTGAAAGAAGATTGTTGTTCTTTTTTAATCTTTGTCTCCAGTTGACTAACTCTTACTAACGTATTTTATCCCATCAACGTGCTGCTCTGGGAATGGCAGCAATGGATCCACTTCTTGGATGTGCTTCTGTTTGTTTGGGGTGTCCTGTTAACAAACAGTGCCCTGTAGGTCAAACTAAGGGTCCTCAGCTTGGCAAGCTGGAGCTGTTCTTTTGACTTCATGAGCTGCTTGAATTAACACAGCTTTAACCCAGAACAGTGTTTGCAGTCTATGTGTGTTGCTACGGAAAAGCTAAGTCAATGAATTTGGCAAATGATCCATGCTTATGGGCTGCTGGTGGTGTAATGATGTAAATGAAGCTGTTTGTTGGAAATGGGAGCAATTGTAGCTGTTGCTGGTAATGGGGGGAAGGAATTGAGGAGGGGAGACTCGGGAGATGCTGTTTCTTCTATGAGTTGGTGTTTGTAGTTAAAACTCATATTTTTTGCAGTGTGTTCTGTGTGCTGTTGAGATCCAACCTTGGAGTCTCATCTGAAGTGTTGTACAGAAGGTTTGGGGCTGGTGGCAATAGTGGGAGCTGTGTTTCAAGCTCTTTGCCTGGGCTGGGGTTGATGGTCAGATGAGTGATCTGTCCGTGTAGCCCAAAAAAAGGGGATGTTTTTGGCACCTGCTCCCATATCCAGGTGTGTGTGTGTGCGTGTCAGGTCTTGGGCACTGTCCCGCTTTTTGATTAATCTTTGACATGTCAGTGGCTGTTCCAGAAGATTTCTGCCTTTCTCCCTCAGATTTCATCGTGTATTTAACTGGGAGATTATTCCCTGTCTCCTTTACATGGTATATTTATTCCAGAGACTTGGAGATATCGTGGGATGTGGTGTGGGATGATTCTCCAGTGGTCATGAGTTGTTTTTTTGGGTCCTGGGTCTGTATTCCAAGTGGGTTACAGGGATGTTCCAGCCACCAGGCTGGTGTTAAAACCAGTCTCTTGGAAGGGTTAAGTGCTCTCAATATGCACCACATTAATTTGGCTAATGAGACTTCTGGGGAAAGTGGATTTATAACGAGCACCATTTAATTAACTGTGCTGCAGCGGAGAGCGGTGTGAGCGGATTAGTCGGGAACCAGTTATTGGAATTCACACATTTTTTTAGGACTGTGCTTTTCCTAGCTGCAGCTGAATTAATAAGTCGCAAACATCAGATGGCCCAGATTCTGCTCTTGGCCAATAACAAGCTTATGTTGGCCTCATGCTGCTGGTTTACTACAAAATGGCAAATGCTCTGGGAGGATTTGCTCCCACGACGTGTCCTGGGGGTTGAGACAAAACCGAAAAGGTTTTGGTTGAACAGGCAAGGGGTCTGCAGAAAGGACAGAGAGAGCAGTGGGAAGGCTCTTGGGGTGATGGATTTGTGATTGTTGTGTCTCCTGCAGTTTATGGCTCGGAACTGTGAGCTGAGTGTAATTAGAGCTGGTTTGAGAACTGAAGGAGGTAAAATCCTAAGGCAGAGGAGGTTTTGAGGGGCTGGATTAGCTCCACATGGAATGGTGGGTTTAACAAGAGCCTCCTGGTGTTCATCCTGTTTGTCCATGTGCTGATGAAGTTGAGGTGGCTCTTGTAAAAACAGAGAACATGAACGTGGTGGACAAAGGTCTCCTCTTTGTCAATCCTTTGTATCCCACTCCAGGAGTGTGCGAATTAGAAATGGAAAATGAAGGTGTGAATGCTGATGGAGTTGAGGTGCCTCCAGTAGGAGCAGAGAACGTGGATGTGGTGTACAAAGGTGTCTCCTGTTTGTCAATCCTCTATATCCCACTCCAGGAATGTATCAGTTAAACGTGGTTGGAACAGGGATCTGTGGGTGCTGTCAAACATGTTGGTGTTGCTGTGGTTGAATGTTTGCCACCTCCCAGACCAGCTCCTCTTCCCAGGCCCCTGAGCTCCTGTGTGTTGTCCTGGGATGGGATAGGATGTGTGTGCACATGGTCGGCTCAGAGGAGCGGATGAGCTGAAGATTAATTGTGGGTCACGGCTGTTTCATCTCCTTATCTCCCTGCCTTGACCTTCATACCTACTTCTGCAATTGGATCTGGAGATTTTCAGTTCCCTTCAGTATTTCCTGTTCCCAGATCCAATGATAGGTCAGGCTGACTTTTGGCAATGCTCACAACATAACCCAGCCCCAAACTGGCAGATTTCCCTGGCATTTCTGAGTGATCCTGCAGCCTCTATCTCCTTTCACAGCCTTTCCAGCCTGTAAAATGAGGCATTTTAGGTGTGTCTGAGGTGCAGAAGGGTTTGAGTGAAGGGAAGCCGGTGAGGTCTCACAGGGTGGTTGTTAAACTGTTTGCCCACGGAGAGGAGTTGAC
Organism: Sclerurus mexicanus; assembly: GCA_013396755.1. Classification (NCBI taxonomy): domain Eukaryota; kingdom Metazoa; phylum Chordata; class Aves; order Passeriformes; family Furnariidae; genus Sclerurus; species Sclerurus mexicanus. The sequence continues at coordinate 10,021 of VWZF01006648.1, forward strand.
TTTTGGACCACGGTGGGGTTTGCAGCCCCCTTGGCCAAGGGGGTTGCTTTAGGTGTTGCCTGTAGTATGGCCAGGTCAGCTTGGCGTGTTCCAGCTTTGACCTGGGCTGGGCAGAGGTTTGGGGCAGGGTGACGTCTTGAACCACCCATTGAATTGAGGCTTGTGGGGAGGACATAGTGAGAAAGGGGATGCTGGTGTTTCTTATGCTGCTCCTCTTGGTGGGAGGACACAAGGCTGTGTACAGGAATCTACAGGGGGACTCTTCACCAGCAACTGCAGTGGCAGGATGAGGGGGAATGGGTTCAAGCTGAAAAAGGGGAAATTAAGGTGAGAGATATGGAAGAAATCCTTCCTTGGGAGGGTGGAGAGCCCCTGGCACAGGCTTCCCAGAGAAGCTGTGGCTGCCTCATCCCTGGAAGTGTTTAAGGCAACACTGGAGCAACCTGGTGTAGTAATGTCCCTGCCCATGGCAGTGGGTGGAACTGGGTGGGTTTTAAGGTCCCTTCCAACCCAAACCTTTGCAGGATTCTATGATTCTAAGACCTCTTGTTTCCCATCTGCCAGCCCAGCTTTATTCTCTGGTACAGATTCATTCCTGACTCTCAGATATCTTTAGCAAGTGTCTTTGCTCTTCCTCAGAGCTGCATCCCAGCAGCAGTTTGAGGCTGGGAGAGCCCAGTCCCAGAGATCTCATTGCTGTGCCTGCCCTTATCTCACCCAGGGTGGTGGTGATTCACTTTCCCTGCCAGGCCAAAGGCTTGAGGGGCTGGAGCTCAGTTTATTGGTGTTTTATTCATCACTGGGATGTTGTAAAGCCACCCTTTGCCTCTTCCATTCCAGAGTACAGTCCCTGCTCTATCTGGCCCACGTGAGGAATATCTGTAGGGGAAAGTTTTGCAAAACTCGGTGGTGGCTTTGGAGGCAAAGTCTGCGTTGAAAATGAGACTTTGACCCATGAATTACTTCTGGAATTGTCCATGGACATGAGCAAGAGTTCCCATCTCCTCTGTGGTTCCTGCACACTGAAAGTTTTCCCATGAGGATCTCTCAGCTAAAGCTAAAACTTCTGCTTTTTCAGACATCTGGTTTAATTTTTGTTCATTAGAGTTGCTGCTAAATTCCCATGGACTTCAGTGAAAACTGCTGTGGTACCTCTAAAGCTTTTTATTATTATTTTCTAAACACCTCCCACCTCCTAGGGAGGCCTTTATCTCCCTGAAGTGAAACTTTTTAATCCAGGTTCTGCTGAATTTCAGCCTAATGACACTCTGCATGGTAAACACGGATACAGGGAGGGACCAGCCCCAAAACAGCCAAATGTTCCTGTTATCAGCGGGTTTGAGGGTGAGGAAGCAGCAGAAACCACCCGTGGTGTGTGCCAGACGGGGTGAAGGGAGAGCAGCTGTGTTTCCTGTTGCTGGAAGGTCCTTTGTCATATCCTCACTCAGCTATTTTAAATTGCTTTTGGCTTTTTTCATATGGCTTAAGGTAAACACTGAAACCTCAGAGTGTTGAGAGCTAGAGCATCTCTGGGGTGTGTTGTGGCCACCACCCAAAGACCAACCTGTGCCTACCATAAAAAAGCCTCTTGTTCTCCTTAAAAATCAGAATTATGTAGAATTTTTCCCCTCTGAGTATCCTGGAAGCTGGTGTTCCTCACAGTGGATTTGTGTTTAAAGCCACCAAAGTGCCGAGAAGAGGTATGTGTGAGATCCCAGGTCATGGATTAAACCCAAAAATTCCTGTCCCTCACCCTGGTCCCAGCCCCCTGAGTGGCTCTGTGATTCCCAGCCAGCTTTCCAAGCAAACCCATTCCTGGGCATGTTGAAAAAACAGCTGAAATAATTCGAGACCAACCCATGGAGAGGGTTTTATTATGAGATAAAGGTTGTTCCTTATTGTACAGTAAACATCAGGATCAACATCCTCTGCATCCAGTGCTGGCTTTTATCTGGTGTTGACATCTGAGGAGCGGTAGGAAAGTCACAGCCTTGGTTATTAGAGATTACTTTTTTTTAGCAGGGGTGGAGCCTGACCATGGAGAGGTTTATTCTGTGGACTTTGGAAGGGCTAAATCCACCTTTTAAAAACTCTTCCCTGACTTTCCATTGACCCAGAGCAGGTTTCCAAGAATACAGGAGGAGGAAGGGGCACCTGCAGCTGATAACTAGGACCCTCAGGGGTGTTAAGTGACTTTAATTAATATAAAATATTAATACAAAGCAATTCCAGTGTGAGTCAGGGATGCAGCTCTGATTGCACTGTCTTCCAGAGCTTTGATAGGTTTGAGCTGAGTCTTAGAAGCTTTTAATCCTGGCATGTGTAAAACCACCTGAAGTGGGTTTAGGACCCAGCAGGTGCCCACCCTATAAATCAGTCCTGCCAAAGCCTGGCATGGGCTGGGATCAGATCCGAGAGGGTGCCCAGGCTCCTCCTCCAGGATTACACCTGGGGATAAACCACTAACAATGAAAAAACATTTCTTCCCCCTGGAACTCTGAGGAAGGATGGGAACTGTTTGGATGGCACAAACCCAGGATTAACTAATCCTTGACTGCAGCAGCCTGTGCTGCAGTGTCTTGTTGAAGAAGCCAATTCCATGTTTTATTTCTTGCTTCGCTGATCCTGTGGTGCTAAAATTAATCAGGATTTCGGGTCTCAGTTCCATTACACCTGACTTAACAATGGAAAAGCATTTCCTCCCGCTGCAATTCCCAGGAAGGACCTGTGCAGCCCAGGGGTTTGGATGAACAAACCCAGGATTAACTAATCCTTGACTGCAGCAGTGTGTGCTGCAGTGTCTTCTTGGAGAAGCCATTTCCATGTTTTTTCCCTTGCTTCCTTAATCCTGTGGTGCTACAATGAATCAGCATTCAGGGTCCCAGCCTCCTGTCTATTGATACTCAGAGCGCTATTTATTTTCATTAAGTTTTGTTGTTTTTTTCCCAAAGGGACTCAGGTGTTGTGCCAGGTTTTTGTTGGAATACAGTGAAAATTTGAGGCTGTTTCCTTGGACTCCTTGTAAAACTCTTTGGTCACTTGGACTCCCCATAGCAAACTCTGGGACCCTGCACTGGATCTTTTGGAGGGATCTTTAGTGTTTGGTTTCTTTGCACTATGAACTTTAGATGGTTTTGAGACCAATGAATCTTGGTTAAAATGCTTCCAAATGGGATTTCCCATCAGAATCCAGCCATAACACGTCACGCCGCAAGAAGATGAATTTTGGGCAGGGAAATGCTTCACTGAGTGACTCTAGACTCAGTGCTGAGGTTGGATTTGGTTTTACCAGGTTTTTGATTTATCCCAAGTTAAATTATTTTCTTGGAAGGATCCAGGAGGCTCTTGGTGATTTCTTTCCATTACCAAGTTGGAGATGCTGCTGGTGAGGTCCATGTGAGTTGGAAGCAGGAGGGATCTGTTTCTCTGTGCCTGGACCACCAATTCCCAGGACTGGGAGAGCACCACATTTAAACCACATTTTTTCATGCTGAAGATCACTTTTAACCACTGCTGCTTGCTTTCTTTACTGTGTTCTGCAGTTGAGAAAGGGAAGACTTTCCCTTGAGAAAGGGAAGGGTTTCCTCTGAGAAAGGGAAGGATTTCCCTTGCAAAAGGAAAGGGTTTTCAGGAATAATTTCTTCATGGAAAGGATTGTTAAGCATGGGAATGAGATTCCCAGGCAGGTGGTGGAATCACCATCCCTGGAGGTGTCCAGGGGACAACCTGGAGGTATTTAAGAATGTGGCACTCAATGCTCTACTCTAGTTGACAAGGTGGTGTTTGGTTGCAGGTTGGACTCGAAGACCTTGGCGGTATTTTCCAACCTCAGTGATCCTGTGATTCTGTGAAGGGAGTGGGAACAAAAGGGGTTTTCCAGTCAACCTCAGAGATCACATGTTTTAACCCCCTTTGTGTTCCAGCAAACACTGCTCTTGCATTTATCCCAGGTCTTCCCTAAGCAAAACCAGCTTTGGGAAGTTATGTGCAAGGTGGTTTCCCTGGGATGGAGAAATCCCGTTTGGGCAGACGCTCCCACCCCTGTCACTGTTTCTTTAAGGCACCTGTTGTGTTTTGCAAGTAAATAAATGTTTTCTGCACAGCTGCAAAGGGAACTAAAACATCTGTCTGTGATCCCTTCCCAGACAGAGGTGTGAGGAGAGAGGTGTGTTTAACCACCAGATGTTACTCTGAGCTTGATCAGCTGAAAGACAAAGGTTTGAAGACTTTTCCCACCTCCCATCCCAATGGAAGGACTCCCAGGGCACCTGGGAGGAGTTTGCCGTTATGGGCACTGGTTTCCTCAGCATTTTTTTGGTAGACAAGAGGTAATTGTGGCTGCAGAAAGGCACTTTGCCTGTGCACATTTATTTTGGGGGCCACTAAAGGCTGGTGGTGCCCATCTGTGGGGTGGGATGCTGTGGAAAAGGAGAGCTCCTAGTTCCTGAGCTTTCCTGAGTGGACAAGCACCTGGGAGGCCCATTTTGCTAAATAAGGGTGAGAAATTGGTCTGGTGGACAGGACATGGAGTAGTCTCTTTAAAAACCTGGAGGTTGGGAGGGAGCCCGTATATTGGAGCAGATGGGTTGGGAGGCGTGGACTTCACATCCCTCTGGAAGTTGTTCCTTGGTGGCAGAAGAGGTGAAAATCTAACAGGGATTGTGTTGAGAGGATGAAGGTGTCAAGCAGAGTGGTTTTATTCACAGGGAGAGAGCAGAGCCTTGGAAAGGTGCTGGAAATCATGTGGAGTGAGAGCAGAGGGGTGAGGGTGTGGTGGGTTGGCTTTTCATCCCCACATCAACTCCTGCACTTTCCTGAGGAAAGAGAGGGGACAAGCACTTGGGAGACCCCTTTTGCTAAAGAAGGGTGAGGAATTGGTTTGGTGGAGAGGACAGGAAGGACTCTCCTTAAAATCCTGGAGGTTGAGAGGGAGCCCATGTGTTGGAGCAGATGGGATGGGAGGTGTGGACACCACCAGCTTTCCTCTGGAATTTGTTCCTTGATGGTAAAAGAGGTGAAAATCTAACAGGGATTGTGTTGAAAGGATGAGAAGAGGGATTTTATTCACAGCAGGGGGAAAGGTGCTGGAAATCATGTGGAATGAGAGCAGAGGGGTGAGGACGTGGTGCGTTGGCTCTTCTTTGTCCTTAACACTGTTAATAACCAAAACTGCTGAGCTCAGGGAGATGCAGAATAAGAGGTTTTTAAAGGTCTTGGGTTGAAAAAGCTGAAGCTAAAATGTCACTCAGAGCCCCTGTTCCAGCAGCAAACCAGAGCTACTGGGGATGTCTGGTTTGCTCGGTGGAAAAGCCAAGATCTCAATGTTTCAAGAGGTGAAAACTCCAATTTTTAAGTGAAATCATCATCTCTGCTGCAGGAGGGCTTGTCTCAATTAGTACAGGATTGGCTGAGCCAAGCTACACAGCACTAGCTTAAACCCTTCCTAAATCTCAGGGCCTTAAACTCTCCTTAAATAATAATCTTAAATCCTGGTGGCTTGGGAAGTGTCCCACTGGAGATCCTGTCCTGGATACAGATATTAACTAGTCCATCTGAATGCAGAGTGTTTGCTGTTCAGGTTTAAGGTGTAAAAAGGTGGTGGTTAAAGTGTAAAAGGACCATTCCCAAAGCACTTCCTGCCTGTGGGTTCCTGGGAGAAGATACTAAATGAATCATTTTGTAGCATATTCCCCATTCCCTTTAATTTTTCCCTGATTTAAGCACAGTTTCTTTGCCACTGTGTCATTGCGTAACTACTGAATTTGGCACATCATCTGTGGAGGAACTTCTTTACCTGCGACAGTAATTCCTTAATATTTTTATAATATTCCATAGCATTTTATTAAATAATAAGCCACTTAATTTTGGGCTTGAAATAACTCATTTGACAGTTTAAAGGTGTGTTTCTATAGGGGAAACAACTCTCTTGATGCTTTAATATTAAAAAAAAGGGATGAGGGAGAAAACCCAGTGGGAAATAGAAGGATAATTTAATCTCCTTGCAATTTAATAATAGAAAATAGGGAGAGGAATAAAGAAGGATAATGCCAGTGGCTGGAATGAATCCTTGTGGGATCCCAGGCTGACAAAATAATTTCAAATAATAATAAGGCAAAAAGTTGCAACTTCACTACTGGAAAGAAAGTCAAAGCAGCTGTGTGGTGTCTTGACCATCAAAATTAAATTCATAGGACACTGGTCAAATACAGGCTCAGTATTGGATCTGCCTTGGGAAAAGGCTTTGGAAAGCTCACAGGGAATCTCTGGATGGTTGGGAATGTGGGGAAGGGCAGAGCAGGCTGAGGGTGGGTTTGGTCTGTGGCTTTGTTTTGTTGTGGTTCCAGTTTAATCAGAACTGGTTTTGCCTCCAGGTCATCGGAGCTGTGGCAAATAACAGATCCTGGGAGATGGAACAGCCACATCCTGCAGGAAGGAGGAACGTGTGGAGCAGCTGTTGTCCATATCGTCATGGAAGTATAATCCTTATCTCCCTGTCCTTGAATCCCTAGGGCTCATTATTTGTGTCTGAGGAGAGCAAGTTGTGCTTTGGCACTTGGGAGCTCCTTGGCTCTCTCATCCCAAGAGGTAACTCAGCTTTGCTCCTGGGAATGCTCAGGAAGACAAGGCATGGCTCTGGTTTGGAGCTGTTGGGATGAACACACCAGGATTAAATCCAAGAGATGGAAAAACACAGCTCAGGAGTAAAGCAGTGAAACCCAGGTCCAGCCAGGCTGTACTTTGTCATCAAACAACACTACACTGGAAATTTCTCAGGTGGCTTTAATGAGGAGCAGTATCCAGATATCCAAACTGGATCCAGTCAAGAGAAATATCCAGATATCCAAAATTAATCTAATCAGGGGAAATATCCAGATACCAAACTGAATCTAATCAGGTGTAATGTCCAGATATCCATACTGAACCTAATCAGGAGAAATACCCAGATACACAAACTGAATCCAATCAGGAGGAATAACCAGATACAGAAACTGAACCTAATCAGGAGTAATATCCAGGTTCCAGGTATCCAGGCTGGATGCTGTCAGGAGTAAGATCCAGAAATCCAAACAATCTAATAAGGAGAAATATCCAGATACAAAAACTGCATCTAATCATAAGCAATATCCAGATACACAAACTGAATCCAATCAAGAGCAATATCTGGATATCCAAAATTAATCTAACCAGGAAAAATATCCAGATACACAAACAGAATCCAATCAGGAGAATTATCTGGATATCCAGGCTGGATCTAATCAGAATATCCAGATATCCAAAGTGTATCTAATGAGGGGAGATACCTAGATATCCAACCTGGATCTAGTGAGTAGAAATATCCAGGTACACAAACTGAATCCAAACAGAAGCAACATCCAAATATAAACCCAGATTCTAATCAGGAGCAACACCCAGGTAACCAAACTGAATCTGTCACCTAAAAATTCCAATTTTCCTTGTTGCTGCCATTGGTCTTCCCTGGAAAAGCTGGCCTTTCCCTGGTTGCAGTCACAGCCCAGCTTTTCCAAGTTCAGCCACACCTGGGGTTGTCCAGGTGGGCTTTTTGGAGCCTCCAGTGCTGTGCCCAGGGCTCGAGGCAGAAGGGCAGGGGTGAGATGAGGGCACAGCCCCCGGCCAGGAGGAAGGAGCACACGTAGGTCTGAGTGTAGTCGTAGAGCCACCCTGAGGAGACAAGGCTGTGTTAAAGCTCTGGGATTTTTCTCCCTGAAAAAAAAACATTTTTGGGAGGCAAAGGATGAGTGTTCTCATTGCAGAATCCCTCAGATATTCTAAGTTATTTAAACTCTCCCTGGGCAGTGTTTTCAGTCAGGACTAAACATGTCGGGCTTTCTTCCCAGGGCCAACTTTGATCCTTGTAGTGGGGTTTAATTTGGTTGAATTTAATCCCTGATTTTTTTTTTCCTGTTTAAGTGGGCCAAAAGCAGCTGCTGGAGCAGATGGGAGATCCCAGTGGAATAACAGGATGACTTGCAGGTGTTGGTGTTTGCAAACGCCCTGTTTCTCCAGCCTTTTTTCCTGTGCCACAATTTAATTCCATTTTTTTCAGCCCCACTTTAATCCAGCCTGTTTAAATGAGAGAGCCGAGGCCAGGAGGGAACTTCCTTCAAAGCAGCTTTGTGAGGACTTAAAAGGAAAAGCTGAATTCCATAAAGCCTCAGGAATCTGTGGAGGACAGGAGTCACCTTTTAAAGTGACCTCCAAGTGTTGTGTTTAGTTCTGGCAAATCATTGAAAAGGTGGATAATTCATCTGGTGGAATCTCAAATATCCAAAGTGATGGGAGATGCTGCTGCACGGGATAAAATCCTGATACACTCCCAAATCTGATGTGGGAGGTTGGGGAGCAGCTGAGCCAGATCTGCAGCTGGTGAAGTGAAATTCCTTTGGGGACATCCATGGGACTTCCAGGAGCAGATCTGGCCCAAATCTGGCATTCTTAGACCTGGGAAGGGATATGATATATCCCTGAAATCCTGGTCTCAGCCACTTTTAGCAATGAGTAGGGAAAGAAATGGTGCCTAAGACTGAAATTTGGGGATCAGTGGTAGAGCAGGGGAGCTGACATTCCCCTGGGTTGGATTTCCCTGGCTGCAGGAAGGTTTTATAAACAGAGAGAAAGCTGCTCTTCCCCACTTCCAGCTTCTGTTGGCTCATTCCTTTCTCAGGGGAGTTTCTCAGGGATCTCTCTCGTTTTTTTCCCCAGGAATATGGTAGAAGCCACAGCACAGGAGAAGCTGGAGCTGTTGGAGAAGTGGATCCCGTGGTGCTGAACTTGGTGACACACCTGTGACCCTGAGTGGTTTATTCTCCAAGGTGGGATCTGTTTTTCCTTCCTGGAAATCTCTGGCATGTGGAGAGAATAAGGAATGCTGATCCAGCCCTTTAGGAGATGTTCAGGACAGAACTCCAGCTGAGCTCGGATTTACTGAAATTAATTTATCCTTCCTTAATTTATCCTTGTTTTTAATATGTCCTCTGGGATATTTTTTCATTTTCCTGTGAGGCAAGTTGGTGCTGAATGGGATTTTTTTTGGCTGAATGGATTTTTTGGGGGACTGAATGGGATTTTTTTGGGCTGAATGGGATTTTTTTGGGCTGAATGAGAGTTTTCTGGGGCTGAATGGGATTTTTTTTGTTTGAGTGGAATTCTTTGGAGCAATGGGATTTTCNTGGATGATAGACAATATATAGTGAAATTTGTATTATATATGGAATATATCCTGAAATTTGGATGATATATATTCTGTAATTTGAATTATATTACATTCACTTCTCTTGCACTTTGAATTAGTGATTTGTGCTGTTTATGGAAATAGAATGTGTCAAAATGTTTGTTCTGGTTTGGTTTGGGGTTTTTTNAGAGTTTTCTGGGGCTGAATGGGATTTTTTTTGTTTGAGTGGAATTCTTTGGAGCAATGGGATTTTCAGCATTGCCTCTTCACTGGTGGCACAGCATCACCCCTCACCACATCATACTTTTTAAAGCACCTCCAGTGCCTGTGCCCCAATTCTTATAAAATACATCTATTTTATATATTATATATTATATATCTATATATCTACATTATATATATTATATATTAATATATATCAATACTTTTAATATATTCTATATGTTTATATTAGCATATATATAGTATATATTTTAAATATTCAGTATATATTTTACATAGTCTATATATTCTATATCTAAATTCTATATATTTTTATATATTGCATATATTAAATATATATCTTATATATCCTATATAGTTCTATCCAAATATATATAACATCTATATTTTATGTATTTGTGGGAGAGTCCCTCCTCTCCCCTCCCACCACTCAGAATTCCTGATGTTGGAATTTGTGTATTGGGAGCTGGAATATATCCTGAATTTTGGATTATATATATATATATATATTCTGTAATTTGGATGATAGACAATATATAGTGAAATTTGTATTATATATGGAATATATCCTGAAATTTGGATGATATATATTCTGTAATTTGAATTATATTACATTCACTTCTCTTGCACTTTGAATTAGTGATTTGTGCTGTTTATGGAAATAGAATGTGTCAAAATGTTTGTTCTGGTTTGGTTTGGGGTTTTTTTCAGTGGTGCTGGTGGATGGGAAGGAGATTCCAGACTTTTCCTCTTGGGCTTTTGGTCCTTCCAGCTGCCCTTGGATTTAAGGGCTTTCAGCTGAACAGATTTGCAGGTAAGTCACCTTTGCTTTGCATTAGGCTTTGGTCTAATATGCTAATTAAGCATATTTAAAATATTATTTATTTAAAATACAGTTATTTTATATTTTATATATTGTATATATTAATATTTTATAAATAGTGTTGTAATCTTAATGAAATTTTATGATTTTATAAAAATTGTTAAAATAATTTTATAATTTTAATAGTTCTATATATTGTATAAATATTTCAATAAACATTCTATAAATATTTTATATTTGATATTTTAATTCTTTTTATATTACTATATACTTAATATTAAAATATAACATCACAATATTGTATATTTTATTTTTACATTTTATGCATTTTATTATCAAATATAGTATATATAATATTTTATATAATGTATTGTATAATACTATAGATTGCATATTTTAAATAATATCTGTTTGATATACTATTAATATACTATATTCAGTTTTCACATTCAATCCAGCTTTATTGGAAAATTGCAAGATTTATCTGGGATAAATTAAGAACTGAATAATAAATCAATAAATAAATTAAAATCTGAATAAGTTAATCCTGAACTCTCAATTGTTTCTCAATGGATCACTGAGAGGTTTTTCTTTTGTACCTGTATGCCTTTTCTTTATCTCACCAGCATTGAGACAGATTTCTTAAAAATATGGAAAAATCTTAAAAAAGCTGGGAAAAAATCTTTTTCAGGAAACCTTGTTTTCCAGAATCCAGGAGTTCAGCACTTCAGGAATCAAAAAGCTTCCATGGAATGAAATTACAGCAAGGAGCTGGAAAATAAAACTGCAATAAGGGGCAGTTATTTGGCTCCTACCATACCGGTGGCAGGGAATTTAGTGGGATTGAGGGATTGCTGACAGTGAATTTAGTGAGATTGAGGGATTGCTTTGTCCTGGGAGTTCATCCTGTGCCAGCAGGGATCCCTCACCCAGGCTATTCATCACTCTGGTTGAAGCTCCCTGTCCAAGAAATGTTTTGGCTGCTTGAAATTGAATCCATAAGTTTTACCAGCCTGGAGATATTGATTAGGAAAATCAATTTTTCCCTGAGCTGGCACTGCTAAAACTTTATCTGGAGCTGGGATTTACAGAATCCTTGGCAGCTCCCAGCCAGGAGCCTCTGCAAGGCTGGAGGTTGGGAGGGCAGGAGGCAATAAATGGGTGTTGGGTTGGAAGGGGCCTTAAAGCTTATCCAGTGTCATATGCAGGGACACCCTCCACTATCCCAGGTCACTCCAAGCGCTATCCAACCTGGGCTTGGACACTTCCAAGGTGGGGCATCCTTTGGGAAATTCATGCCAGTCCCTCCCCACCCTCCCAGGGAGGAATTCCTTCAAAATATTCCACCCATCCCTGCCCTCTGGCAGTGGGAAGCCATTCCCTGTGTCCTGTCCCTCCATGCCTTGTCCCAAGTCCCTCTCCAGCTCTCCTGGAGCCCCTTTAGGCCCTGGAAGGGGCTCTGAGGTATCCCTGGAGCCTTCCCTTCTCCAGGGGAATACCCCCAAGCACTCCTAGTTTCCAAAGCAAAGGTTTTCCAGTCCTTGCAGCATCTCCACGGCCTCGTCTGGACTTGCTCCAGCAGCTCCATGTCCTTTAGGAATGTTGGGACCCCAGAGCTGGGAGGGGGGTCTCAACTGACTGGGCAGAGAGGCAGAATTCCTCCTTCCTGGCTGCCCCCACTGTGGGTTTTCTGGGAAGATGTTTCTGGGCTGCAGGGAAAGGAAAATGTCCCAGGGGAAGGAAAAACTTTGTCCCAGGGACAGGGAATGCTCTGCTGGGAGGAGAACAATTCCCTAACTCCCAGCGGGGGCTGGACACTCACCTCTGAGAGCTTCACCTCTGCCAAACCCTCTCCAGTGCCTGGTTTCCCTGGCAGAGGGAGAAGGGGAGTAGCTTTTCCTCCTCCTTTTCTTTGGGCCAGGAACTCTGAGGGCTGAGCTATGGGATCTGTCCCCAAACAAGAGATTGTTGAGGCTTCTCCTTATGTTCCAGTGCCTGTTTTGTGGAAATGCTGCTGAGCTGTCCCTGCTCCACCTTTCCATCCTTCCCTCCCCTCCAGTCCAAACTCAGCGTTAATTATAACATTCTGGGGGGTAAAATCCATGGGAGCATGGTCGTTATCCTGCTGTGGTTGGGCTTAAACTGGGCATATTTTCTAGCTGTTCCAGGTGGCATTTTCCAAGCTGGATGTGTGTGGTGGGTATATATTATATTATGATATATATAATATATATTGATGTATATTATACATAGTATTCAATATTACAGATAGAATATAAAATAATATAGAATAATATTGGGTATTTAATACTTATGATATGCAATGCATAATATATAATGTATATTGTATTTTTGGTATATTCTGTATTATATTATGAGGTATATATTATATATAATGATGTATATTATACATAATATTTACTATTATAGATAAAATACAGAATATGGAATAATATAGATAACATAGAATATTTAGCATTTATAATATGCAATGTATAATATGTATATTCTATATTACATTCTATATTATCGATATTGTGTTAATATAATAATATAATATAGTATAATATAATATATTATTATATGATGTATTTACCTGCCAGAGGAGGTCCTCCAATGGCTGCTATCCCTGCAAAGAAGGCAGCAAACCCCAGATAGCTGTGGAGCTTTTCCACACCCACCAGATCCACCTGTTTGTAAAGCACAGTGGACAATCAATGCTGGATTTCCTGGAAATGCATAAGCAGAAGAGATTCATTGATATTTTTTGTAAGCACAAGAGATTAATTGATTCTTTTTCCTTGGGAGTTTCTTCTTCAGCTGCAGCTCTGGAAGGACTTTGCCCCTGTAGGTCTGATCCAGCCTGGAATCCCATCACCTCCATAAGGCCATGACAGAAATTCCTGGGATGTGAGGGGCTTTGTTGCCTTCCAGGTAAGAAGACTTTGAGGAAGACGTTTTAAACTCTGAATTCCTTCCCAGAAAGCAATGCCAAATTACAATGATGCCTCTCCATCTGGATCATGGAATCCTGGAATGGTTTGGGTTGGCAGGGACCTTAAAGCTCATCTCATTTCACCCCCTGCCAGGGGCAGGAACACCTTCCACTATCCCGGCTTGTTCCAACCTGGTCTTGGACACTTCCAGGGACGGGGCAGCCGAAGCTTTTCTGGCAACTCCCTCCCAGTCCCTCCCCACCCTCCCAGGGAGAAATTCCTTCACAATATCCCATCTGTCCCTGCCCTCTGGCAGTGGGAAGCTATTTCCTGTGTCCTGTCCCTGCATTTGTTGTCCAAAGTCCCTCCTCAGCTCTGCTGGAACCTCTTCAGGCACTGGAGGGCACTGAAAGATCTCCCCAGAGCCTTCTCTTCCCTAGACTGAACATTCCCAGCTCTCCCAGTCTCCAAGACAAAGGTTCTTCAGGCCTTGGAGCATCTTGGTGGCCTCTCTGGATTCACTCCAGCAGGATACTGCCATAACTGGTCCCTCTGTGTTCCAGATAATTCTGAGATTGGGAGCAGATCAGCACCACCCTCTGTGTTGGCGTTTGGCAATGAACCCCCTGACTCACCAGCACTGGGAGCACCAGAGCCATGAACCCTCCACAGAACACGGAGAAGGCCACTGTGTAGGTGAGGAGCAGTGGGAATGTTGTGGCCAGAGATCCCAGGAGGTTCGTGATTCCACTCAGGATCAGGTAAGTCACATGGAAATGGTACTTCTTGGTCCAGTTCTGATCAGCCACCCACCCTGAGAGCAGTTGGCTCAGCATTTCCATGATGCCTGAGGGAATAGGAGTCACCAGAGCCTCAAAAAACACTTCATCTGAGATATTTTTTCCTGTTTTTCCCTGTGTCACATCCCAGTTTCACCCGCTCACTGTGACCACAAAGGGCTGAAATGCCAAAAAGTTACAGGAAGGTGTTTTTAGGCTGTTGTAAAATACATGCTTGGGGCTTCTTTACTTTTCCCTGCTATTACCAAGTCTGTAAAAATTCCATTAAGGGCTCTGCACTCAGCAGAAATCTCTGAAATGCCCTTCAGGAAAAATAGGGAAGATAAACTTGCTGTCTGATCCCTTTTCTGAGATAGAGAAAATAGAGAAAAAGCAGAATATTAAGAAGAAATATGAGCATGAGATTTTAATTTCTCTGAAGAAGCAGATTGCACAGAAGCCCCACATTTTTTAAAGGCTCAGCAAACTTTTGATACTTGGGTTTTTTTACATTTCTCGCTACATTTTTATGAACCAAGATCAGAGTAGAACTCACTGTCAGCTTGTGTCCTGCACCACTATATCCCTCCTACTCTTAATTCTAAATACCCTCGGAATTCCTGGGCTCTCCTAAATGTCTTGACAGCACATCATTGCTAAATACTCCACAGCTCTGTAGAAGTCAAATGTAATTTTGTACAATAAAATATTTGATTATTACTGAGGTTGGAGCTGCTTTCTTAACCCAGTGTGTTAATCCCAGTTTATAATCAGGCATGGTGTTGTTTTTTGGGGAGTTTAGGTTGGTTTTTCCCCCCTCCCGTGGAGGTAAATGTGCCAAATCCAAATGGCTATATCCTAGTTACTATGGATTTTTTCCACAATTTAGAATTTTTCTTCTCCTGGGTCAAACCGGAGCTGTTTGGATTCTGAATGATTTCTGTGGGTTGTAGGTTTAAGCAAAGCAGGGGTGGTGGTGGGAAGGCACCAGGAGGAGAGAGAGCACCTTTTTATTGGAAAATTTGAGCAGGGAGGATGGGGAATCATCCACCTTGGGTTGGGAGAGCCATCCACCGTGTGAGAGCAACTTGTGCATGTACAGAAGTTGACTCTGAATATCCAGAGGGATCAGGGCTGTGAGCTCAACCTCTGCCAGGAGGATTCCTTCTAGGACATATTTCTTGGCAAAGTTTGGGTTGGTTTTCTATCCTACAACAGGTTTAAAAGATTTCTTTTCCTACCAGCCACTGAGATGAGGTAGGAGCCATCCATGCTGCTCATTCCCAGTGTCTTGGCTCTTGCCACTAGGTGGAAGAAGGGCACGAAATAGGCCAAGTGGCTGAACAGAAAAGACCATGTGAAGATGAAGAAAACAGGATCCTTCAGTGGGGACAAGTCCAGGAGAGGCTGAGAAGTTTCTTTTTTGGTCACTGGAAGGGGTTTGCTGCTTCTCTTGGCCTCAGTGGCTGTTTCTGGTGAGCAACTCTCCGGGGTGGGTTTCTCCAGCATTCCCAAGGCCGGTGGATTTATTGGGTAAGAGGCATCTTTGCCATGGGACATCAGGAGTCTCTCCATGGTGGGAAGCTCCTGTGCACTGGGAAGGTGTAATTCCCTGTGAGTGGATCCATCTAAACACCCACCGAGAGTTTCTGAATCCTTCTGTGCTGTTAAAGAGCCACAGTCTTGATTTTTGGCAGAGGAGCGTTGGGTGCTGACGGGTCTCAGCAACAGGCTGGAAGGCACCAGGTTCAACATGATGCCTCCAAAAATCAGGAGAGTTCCTGAGGGAACACAGGAGGTGTTTTATTCTCGGAGTGAGAGGGAGGAGCAGTAGGAAATGAGCTTTTGGAACGGTGTGTTTGCATTGAACATGGAGAAAGCTCTGCCATAAGGAGGAGGGATTTTACCTCCTATGGAAGAGATAGCAAAACAGGAAGTTTTTTTCCTGTTTTTCTGGCTGGAAGTCCCTTTTGCTCTGATGGACACAACAAATCCAGAGCTACCTCTGGGGTGTGGGAGCTTGTTTTGTTTTCTCTCACTAGAAATCATGATGGACCTTTAAGATGGCCTAAAACCACAATAAAAGGAGGGATTTTCAGTTTTGATTTCTGAGGTCTCTGTTTTGACTCATTTTAATGAGTAATTAAGTGTTTAATCATTAAGATGTCCCCAAACCATTCTAGGAGAGGCAGAGCTGTTGAATTTTAACCTTTAGAAAGAGCCTCTTCCTCTGCCCCAATCTCCCCAAATGCCCTCTGAGTGCTGATAAATTTGGATAAGTAGGAGATCACTGACCTTGCCAGCCATAGAAGTCGAGGAGGAGCTGGGTGAAGGGTGCCATGAGGAAGGTGAGCCCCATCCCAGAGCGGGCAACAGCGTTGGAAAAGCCCAGCCTTGCCTGGCAGCGCTTGGCTGTCATCACTGCAGCTGCCTGGTACAGGCAGGCAAAGCCCAGCCCTGAGGAAAGGTCAAAAATAACACATCCATGCCCAAAAGGTATCATGAGCTCTTGGATTTCTAACCCATGCCATGCCAAGTCTCTGGGATGCAGTGTTTCTGAGCTGGAAAGGGGGATTTCTGCTGTTGAAGTCAGTGGAGAGTAAGATTTTGTGGGTGGTGGTAAATATCTGGGGGTTTGGAAGCTGTGCCCTTTTAGTGAGAGGTTTGAAAAGGCCAGGATTTGTTGGAGCCAGAAAAGAAATAAAGGTTAGTTGGGACATAGTGTGTTGAAACTCTTTTACCCTACTGAGAATGAGGTTTTGAGGGTTCACACAACACCTCCTAGAAAGGATATGGGGATGCTTTGCCACTCTAGGTTTACAGAATCACAGAATATCCTGAGTTGGAAGGACCTGCAGGGATCATCAAATCCAACTCTGGGCCTTGCACAGATACCCCAGCAACCTCCCCTGTCCTGTTGTCCAAATGCTCCTGGAGCTCTGGCAGCCTTGGTGCTGTGCCCACTGCTCTGGGGAGCCTGTTCAGTGCCCGACCACCCTCTTGGGGAAGAACCTTTTCCTGAGATCCAGCCTAACCCTGTCCTGGTACAGCTCCAGCCATTCCCTGGGTCCTGTCCCTGGTCTCCACAGAGAGCAGAGATCACAGCTGCCCCTCCTGAGGAAGCTGCAGATCCCAATGAGTCTCCCCTCAGTCTCCTCTTCTCCAACTGAACAATCCTGGTGCCCTTGTCTTCCCCTCTGGATCCTTCCCAAGGTCAAAGAGCTGATTCCCCCTTGGTGCACTGGAAAATCCCTGTGTGTCAGTGGCTGCTTACCCAGGAGGAGTCCCATGGAGACACAGAGGAAGGGGACACTGGTGGCCTGGGTGCTCAACAGGCACCCCCCAGCCACCAGCCCGGTCCCGAGCAGGGACGTCAGACGCTCCCCCAGCCTCCGGCACAGCATGGCCACGAGCGGGGCTGCAAGGCAGAGAGGGAGAGAGAGCTCAGGCTCAAGGGGACAAAAACTGCTTTGCAGGTCTTGGGGCTGGGAATTGTGGTCATTGAATCCCTGGGGAGTGGTCCACGTGCAGCCTTGGGAGGCAGGACGAGGAATTTGGGATGGGGTAATAGCCAGGAGAGAGGAGAGGAGAGACTCTGCCTGTGCCCTGGGAGCTCCGTGGAGGGGGCAGGGGAAGGAGGCAAAGCCCAAACTTTAAGATGTCCTGAGCCTGCTTCCTAAATAATCCCCTACCCAGCAAGCCCTGAATTATTCCAGAGCTGATGACAACTGGTGTTTGCTCTGGATCTGTACAATGATACTACAGCTGAGTGGCAGAGAATCTCACTGACCTCCTGCCATAGGCAGGGACACTTTCCACTAGCCCAGTTTGCTCCAAGACCTTTTCAGCCTGGCCTTGGACACTTCCAGGGATGGGGCAGCCACAGCTTCTCTGGGAATTCCATCCCAGTGCCTTCCCACCCTCCCAGGGAGGAATTCCTCCCCAGTATCATTCTAAATGACACACAACCCCATCTTTGGACCACATTCCTGCTAAGATGTGTAGGTACCAGCCATGTCTGGCTTGGAGCAGTTTGGGATGGGAATTGGATCATCCTCAGTGCTCTTAACGCAAGTGGCCTCAAGGTTAACCTGCTGTCCCAAATCCTTGGGGTTGCCAACTCACCTCCCAGGAAGCGCAGGGAGGACATGATGGAGCCAATCCAACTGACCTGCTCGGAGGAGCCCCTCACCTCCTCTTGGAATGCCACGAAGAAAATCCCAAAGGTCTTGAGCATCCCCATCACAAGGACGTTGACCTGAATCAGGAACGGATGGAGGTGAGGAGCCACAGGGGATCAGAGGGAGGAAAAGCTTTTTCTTCTACTTTTCTTGTGTGGCTAATTTGTTATGATGACAAACAAACTGGGACACTTGAAATGATGTTGGGGAATATCAACAGGGTGCGCACGTGGTGCCCATGCTGCATTTTCGTTACAGACCCTCAAAAATCCCTCTGCAAACTGGCTTCTCCAAGGAAAAGGAACACAATCACACTAGAACCCAACTTCTGTAGGATGCTTTGCTCTCTAAGTTACTTTTTAATACTAAAGCAATAATTAAATGGGTCTTGGCACTGCTGAAGGTCAGTGGGGGTCAGTGAGGGGGTGAGAGCAGCAGGATGGATGTTATCCAGGGCAGTTTCCCAGGCTTGCCCTGCTATGGGAGCAAAGGACAGACAGTTTGTGTCCTTCACTTTAACTTCCTCTCACCTCCCGGGTAGCAGGTGGTTAATGATTGGCAGCAAATTACTTGGGATGGAGTGGAATTGGGAAAAGCTTTCCTAGTTTGCGGGGTGGTGCCTTCATTACAGTTGGAGTTGATGACCTTCAAGGCCTTTTCCAACCTTAAGGATTCCTTGGTTCCTCACTGGTGGGGACATTATGTGGTATTAAAGCCTGTGAAATGGAGAATTAATGCCTTTGAGGAGTGTTGAGGTGCCTGATGCTCCCAGGAGGGAGTTCCCAAGTGTGCATGTCCTGCTCTTGGTCAATCCTTGGCTCCCATCTCGCTGCCCAAGGTGGGATCCCAACCTTTCCAAAGGACCAGGACCCCCCTTTGGGGCTTGGCACCCCAGTGGTGTTGTTTTCAGTAGGGAAAAGTAATTTTATCCTTGCAAGGTGCCTCTTGGCCCCAAGCTGTGCGCTGGGGACTTTCATGTCCTGGAATGTGGACCCTGGAATGTTTGCAGTGCCATTCCATAGAGAAGGGTGGAGCTGAGTGGGATCAGCCTGTCCTGTCCTCTGAGTGAGATTTGAGACTTTTCCTCTGCCCCAGTTCCCAGGGGGTTCAGTGGCATTTATTCCCTGCTTACCAGAAAGAAGTGAAGCACCACTGCCCAGGCCCACCCTCCGTGTGCTGCTCCAGCCCCTGGGCTCTTCCTGGCTTCCAGGGAGTCTTCATCCTCCTTCCTTTCCCCTGCTAATGGGAATTTCAGGACACATTAACACTTTCATCCTATTGCTGTTTCAATTCAAAAGCTGTTCCCCTGAAGGCAGAGCTGCTTTGGAGCCCTGGTGGGGCAGATCCCACACTGCCTTCAGTTTAGCAGCTTTACCAACCCTTTTTCACCAAGGGTGTGAAATTACACATTATTCCTGACTGTAAACAGTTTAATATCTTCTCTTTCGAACTAAATTACTGGAACCACTTAAGATTTGAGGGATTTAAAGTGACCAGCACCTTAGTTCTGCTTTAGCACTTTGGTTTGTGACACAAGTCGGGTCTCTCTGGATCCAGCTTTGAGTCCCTGGGAAGCTCTTCCTACCCCATGCTTTGCTTGTCTCCCTTCTGGCAGAAGCAGGATCCTGCCCGAGGGAGCAGCTGGATCCTGGAACAGTTGAGGCTGATGATCCTGAAACTTTTCCTTACCTCCTTGCTGCTGCATACTGGAAAATCCTCCCTGGAACAGTGGATAGCGAAGAGGAATCATCTCTTCATTTGCTTCAGAGACTAAATCCCCCCATCGCCGACTTGGCAGCCCGAAGTCTGCTCCTTCACTCATATCTCATGAGGATGATGGTGTCTGTCCTTCCTGATGAGCCCTACAGCAGGACATGGAGTGTGGAAAGAGCTAGAGCTGAGTGACAGAGCCCGTCCTCCTTCTCCTCCTCCTCCTCCTCCTCCTCTTCGTACTCGTCATCTCTGTGAGGCCCCAAGGCCAGAGTCCCTCCCCTTCCCCAGCCAGGAGCAGGAAGCCCAGGGCGTTGGGAGCAGAAATTCTGTTGGGAAAGAGGAGGGGAAGCCTGCAAGGGTTGTAGCTCCAGGACATGCTCTCGATCTGGCCAGAGGAGAGGAGCAGGAGGTGGCCGTGGTGGACTGGAGCCAGGCCCTGTCCCTGCCCATCCTGCCCTGCCCTGGTTTGGGAAACTGTCATTTAGGAGGTGGTAGTCTGGAAAACTTTGGGTTTTCCAGCTGGATGGAGCCACTGTGCTGCTGCAGCCCTGGAAGTCGAGCAGGACTGGCTTTGGGTCCCTGCCTCCGTTGTAAACATGCCCCAGCTCCTGGATAAACAAGGCCCTTGTGCTTCCTGCCCTGCTGTGGGCTGACCTGGCACCCCAGTCAGCATTCCTGAGATCAGGGAAAACTGGGATCACTGAGGGATAAGCATTCCTGAGGTAGAGAAGACTGTGGGATCCTAAGACCCATCTCTGCTCACTCCCCTGGCAGAGATGCAAAACTCCTTTTCAGGGGAACCCAGGAAATATGGGAGTGTGTGAGCTTTCCCTATAGGAAGACTTTTTAATACTTGCATTAAGCCTTATTTATGTGGGATGGGGTTTGCAGAG
>VWZF01006648.1:30778-113188 GCA_013396755.1 Sclerurus mexicanus
TTTGCAGAGAGGGTGGTTTGAGGACTTGGAGTGGGGGGGGGGGTGGTCAGCAGGGCCTGGGGGCAGCGGCAGTATCTGCACTCAGAGCTCTTGGAATTCCAGGGGGAAATACTCCAGCTCCAGCTGCCCCTGTTTGGTGGAATGTAGGGAGAATGGAGAAGGACTCTTCAAAGCCACCACAGCATTCAGACATGCAGAGATCAGGTGTTTACTCAGCATTAACACTGAGCTGGCCAGGAGTGTGGACCCCCATCCGAGGGTTCCTCCTGTGTGTTCCGTGTGGGACCGTCACTGTTCCATGGAGCTGCCCCTTGCAGTACGGACAGTTCAGAGCAGCCTGAATATCCTTCTGACCCAGCCCAATTTTCACCTCCTGCTCTGCTGTGACACTTCCCTTCCCCTCCATGCACGAGACCAGCTCTTCCCTTGCCCCAACATGGGAAGCACTGGAGTGTAGCAGCTTGCCAAACCTTTTTGCAGGATTGTTTCCCTGCACCATTTCAAATCTGGGGTCTGGATTTGTGAGGATGTTGAAAACACCCATTTGCAGCTCCCACAGGGGCAGCACATCCAGATATGAACTTTAATCCAAGGCACAGTGAGCAAGAAACTCTCCCACAGAACATTTAACTCGAGGAGGCAGAGCATTTCCCAGGGACCTTTTCTACTGGAGGAGCCTCCATTAATTCCAGTCTCTTCTCCAGAGAAATGCTAATGAAGGCAATGGGAGAAATTACCTCAGTTGGCTTTGGAAACAAAGCTCCCAGAGTCCCAGCAAAGAGAAGCAAAGGGGTGTTTTTACAGGTCATTTATTGATTTTTTCAACCAACAAGACACAAACACCTGGTAGGATCTGACATTCCATGAGCTGGGTGAGTGGCCATGTGTCATTCTCAAGTGCTAAAGTGGGAGCTGTAGACCTGGAGAGCTGCACAGGAGCTGTTCAGTGGAGAGGGAGAGCCTTCATTCCAGGCTTGGGGTTCCAAACCAGAGCTAGAGCGCAGAGGGTTGTGCAGTGAGGAGGAGCTGGGAGTGGAGCTGCTTCACAAGGATCAGGATGCCAATTTATGCACTGCTACAGTGATGCTGTCATGCTTCTGGATCATGATATTCCTAAAACAAGGGGAAAGTGCTGAGGGAGGTGAGGAGCTGGTGGAAACTGGACACAGGAATCATTCAGCATGACTTCCAGCTCTAAGCCAGACCCTGCCTCCTTTCTTCCCATTCCATGAACTGGAGACATCCCTGCTGCCACACTGACGCCCACAGCACAGGCTTTATTATCCATAGGGATACCAAGTGTGGAAAAAATACAGAGCTGCAGTAACTGCCCTGCTCTGAAAGGTTTCTCACTGCTTTTACACTTCCTGCCTCTTAAAATCCCATTAATCCAAGGAATCTAAGGCAGTGCCTCCACCACAGTTCCATAGCTGGGGCTTCCTCCACAAGCTGTGCCAGGCATCTGGCTCTGGGAGGCTCCCACGGCTGGGGAAAGGAAAATGGGGTGGCAGGGGAAGTGGCCCCTGCAGGCTGGAAACTCACCCGCTGTCCGACTCCAGGCACACCACGGGGGTGTCTGTAGGGTCAGAGGTGAGCTTGGCTGCCTGCTGGGCCAGCACGGAGATGATCCCGGCATGTTCATCTGAAAGGGTCCCTCTGCCTGGAGAGGCGGGACAGAATCCCACAATCAGCTGGGTTGGAGGAGACTTCTGAGGTCATCACATCAAACCTGTGACCCAACACCACCTTGTCACCCAGACCATGACACTGAATGCCTCATCCAATCTCCTCTAAAACACCTCCAGGGAGGGGGGCTCCACCCCCTCCCTGGGCAGCCCCTTCCAATGCCCAGTCACTCTCTGGAAAGAACTTCTTCCTGATGTCCAACCTAAACTTCCCCTGGCACATCTTAAGACTGTGTCCCCTTGTCCTACTGCTGGTTGCCTGGGAGAAAAGCCCAACTCACAGCCCGCCCCCTCCCGGCTCCTCCTCCTGTCAGGGAGTTGTAGAGTGAGAAGGTCCCCCCGAGCCTCCTCCTCTCCAGGCTGAGCCCCCCCAGCTCCCTCAGCTGCTCCTCACAGCACTTGTGCTCCAGACCCTCCAGCACCTCAGCATCCTTCCTAAACTGAGGCACCCAGAACTGGACACAGCACTCAAGGTGTGGCCTCAGCAGTGCCCAGTGCAGGGGCAGAATCCTTTCCCTGTTCCTGCTGGCCACACTGTGGCTCATCCAGGCCAGGATGCCATTGGCCTTGATCACCTGGGCACACGCTGGCTCATGTTCAGCTGCTGTCAGTCAGGGACTCCAGGTCCCTTTCTGCCTGGCCCACTCCAGCCACTCTGTCCCCAGCCTGTGGTCACACGATGGACAAAGCCATGTGTGTCATGGCAAGGCTTTGTGGGAGGCCTCTGTGTCCCCCCTCAGCCAAGGGGGGCTGATCGTGCCCCAAGGACCATTTCCCTCCCTGTGGGTTGATGCAGAGTGTCCCCAAATTGTTGCCCTCAAACCACCAAAATTCCTGGATTTAAGTGGCAAGAAGAGCTGGCTCTGGTTTCCTTCATGGCACGGGTGAGCGGTGGCACTTGGGGACACCCAAAGATGGGGGCAGGACAGCAGGGCAGGGCCTGGTGTCCTCACTGCGGGGCTCATGCAGGACAAGGCTGGGTACCCCCAAACGGGGTGGGGTCCAGTAGGGCTGGTCCTGGTGCCCTCTCCCCCCCCGCCCCCAGGAACCCTTAGAGGGGACAGGCAGGGTCTGGGGACCCCCAGCTCAGGGTCTCCCATCCCCAGAAGTTCTGAGAGGGGATGGGCAGGGCCCGGGGTCCCCCCTGGGGCAGGGCCCGGTTCGTCCCCACCCCCAGGACCCCACAGAGGCCCCGGCTCCCTGTTCCCCGGCGACACTCACAGCCCAGGTTGAGTCCCTGCGAGTCGGTGCACAGGACGCCCACCACGGCCGGGCTCTTCATGCTAGGGGGGCACAGCGGGCTCAGGGCCGGGACTCGCCGGGGCCCCATCCCACTTGCCCGCTCCACCCCCCGGCCCCGCCCGCGTNGCAGCATCACCCACATGATCCCGCGGACGGCGGCTCCGCGCGGCCAAACGGCCTCGTTGCGCGCTCAGCGTCACTGGGGGTGATCCGGGGAAAACCCCAACCAGCGCCGCACTCTCGAAGCTTCTCGGGATTCCGCGCCACGGAGCAGCCGCTGCTGCCTCACACAGGCACCGTGTCCTGATCTGGGAGGCTCACTGCAAACCCGCACCCCCAAATCAGCCCTCCCTGGATGTCTTTTCCAACCGCAGAGCGCGTGATACAGTTGCAATTTTGTTTATCTTCCTTTTCCCGATTTTCATCCACCTGAGCGTGGTTTAGTTGTGTCCCGCTTCCTCCACACAGCACCGCTCAGGGTTTGTAGAGACAAATGAAATTTCAGAGGGGTTTTAATGGTGCCCCTGCACCCCTTCTGTGATCAGAGCATCCTCTTGGAGCTGGACCACGGCAGGAGATGCAGTTTGGGGATGCAGGTTGGGATGTAGCGACGCGGGATGAGGATACAGGTAGAGCCCAAAATTTGCAGCAAGATAAGCCAAGCTGGACCAATGCACACAAGGACGGGGGGTCAGGACCCCCATCACCTTCCCGTGGGGCAGAGAGGTGATTAAAGTGGTGTTCAGCCTGGATTGCCATCAAGAACCTCTCAAAATTCAGCCCATGACAGACCAATACACAAAGTGACAGGGGGATCAGGACCCCCATCACTCTCCTGAGGCAGAGAGGTGATAAAAGTGATTCTCAGCCTGGTTTTCCTTCAAGGATGCCCCAAAATCCAGCCCTTGCTGAAGTGACACACACAGAGAATGGGAGTCAGGACCCCCGTCACCTTCCTTTGGGGCAGGGAGATGTTAAAAGTGATTCTCAGCCCAGATTTCCATGGAGAACCCCCCAAAATCCAGCCCATGCTGGACCAATACACACAGTGACGGGTGGATCAGGACCCCCATCACCTTCCTTTGGGGCAGAGAGAAGTTAAAAGTGATTCTCAGCCCAGCTTTCCATAGAAAACCCCCCAAAATCCAGTTTGTGCTGGGCCAATGCTCATAGGGATGAGGTGTCAGGATCCCCACCTTCTTCCCACAGGGCAGAGAGGAGTTAAAAGTGATTCTTAGCCCAGATTTCCATGGAGGACCACCCCCCAAATCCATCCTGGTTGCCGTCAGAGAGTGGGAGGTGATTTATGGTGGTGCATCCCAGATCCTGGTGACATTAATGAGGCCCCGTCTGTCTCCTCCTGACAATGGATCTTGGCTTGGCAGCTAGGGAAATTAAAATGTTATTGATGGGGGGAGTGAAGTGCAGCAGGATTTTTTTACTTTTGGGTTTTTTTTATGTGATTTTTCTACCTCCTTGGTCCAGCTCTGAGCTCCCTCAGGCAGCACAAAGAGACCCAATCCTGATTGTCCAAAGGCTTCCCACTGCATCCCACCCCACTGGGATGGTTTGGGCTGAAATTGCCTTTATTTGAGATGAAATTGCCTTTATTTGGGGTTTTTTCCTCACTTCTGGGAAGCAAAGCAGAACAAAAATAGAAAGGGAGTCAGGGGATTGCATCCTCTCAGTCCTATCAGCCCCTTTGCATGGAAACCTCCCGAAAGCAACCACTCCTGAGCCATTCCTGGCTGTGGGATTTCTGGAAGGAGAGATTTTTGGGAGAGTTGGGATTAATTAATCCAAGCCCAGGTGCAGGAGACTTTAGTGATGCAGCTGCCACATTAAAGGCTGGGCTGGGGGTGTTGAGGCTGGTTTTAACCAATTAAAATGATGATTTAGCACCAGACAGAAATTCCCCAATAAAGCCCATCAAACCCACATTTGCAACCCAATCCCATCACCTCAGACCATGTTTCCCACCTGGGTCTGCTCCTGGTCTTTAATTTATCCCCACTGATCAGGTCTTGCCCCAAAGTCAGCCTCAGGGTATTTATTCCTCAGCGGGAAAAGCCCAAGGAGATGGAATTCCATGATGTTGGTGAGGAGCCCTTATCACACAGGGATGGCTCCTGTAATCCAGGGCTGGAAAAATCCATTTTGCTGTGTCAGAATCATAAGTCCAGCTTTATTTTGTAGGAAAAATGATGTTTTAGAACCTGCCCTTATTGTGAAAAGGGTTTTAGGCAGAATCCCAGCCAGCACTGGGAGGCTGATCCAGCCAAATCCAGGATGCAGGATCCCAGGACCTGAAAGGATATTTCAATTTTTAATAAGTTTAATTATTTTTATTCTTTATTTTATGGCTGAGGCTGCAGGAATTTCTTGCGCCCTGATGGACTGTGGGGCCTGGGTGTGTTTTATTTGAGTCCCCCAGCCCTGAGCATGTTGGGATGTTGTCCTTTGCATCCTCCCAGGACACAGAAATTTAAAACTAAGCAAATAATTTCACCTTTTCCTGCTTTTTTAGCCATCCTGCTCTTATTCCCCTGCATTCCCAGGAGAGGCACCAAATGCTATTTGAGGTACATGGGTTGTACTTCAACCCATAAATCAACATATTTACACATTATATTCAGATTGAAATTGCAAAAAATCCATTATTCCCTCTCTGAGTTCTTTTATTCTCCCAAATAAATGCAGCCAAGTCCCTATTTTCATGGGATATTTATCACATTACTGCACCTTGGACTCTTCCTAGTTGGGGAGTAGCAGCTAAACTTCATTCTTAGGTTTTCTTTTAGCTAAGCAACCCGAAATTCTTCATTAAATTCTTTCAAAGACCCATCAAGGATAAATATGGATTTAG
Source organism: Sclerurus mexicanus (assembly GCA_013396755.1). NCBI lineage: Eukaryota > Metazoa > Chordata > Aves > Passeriformes > Furnariidae > Sclerurus > Sclerurus mexicanus. Next base: position 36,572 of record VWZF01006648.1, read on the forward strand.
GGGTATACTTGGAAAATGCAGCTGTGTTGAAAGAACCCCCTGGGAAGTGGGTGTGCGTGGGAGGGAGGGGTTTTTTTCCTTTCTTGGTGGTTTGTTAATATTTCTTTGATGCCATTGGAGATTCAGATCTCATCTGCTTTTTCTGGGATCATCAGGGGAGGGAAAAAAGCCCAGGATGGTGGAGCTGGAGGGGTTATAAAAAGTGGGAGGTGTGAGGCTGCTCAGAATTCCTGCACCATGGACCGAATCCTGCAGCTCCTCTGCTTCCTCCTGCTCCTCAATTCCTGCCCCTGCGCCGTCATCACTGGGGTAGGTTCTGCTTCCAGCCCAGGTATTGGGTATCCATTGATTTACCCTCATTATTTTGGGAAATAACACAGGAATCAGGGCTTTGTGCTGTTTGCTTTGTGTTGTTCTTCTTTTATTTTCCCCAATTTTTTCCCAATTTATCCCTCATTTTTCTGACCTGTGAGTGCTGTTCCCACCACCAAGTTCTCCTCTCAGCAACATGTCTGCAGGGAAAAGTGGGATTTTAGGAAGTTTTCCAGCAGGGAAAAATTAATATACCTTTACAGACATTTCCTAGAGCATATTCCCAATTGGAAAAAGGGTTCAAACACCCCAAATTGTCCTTTGCCCTCCTAAATTTAGAGAAATAATTAAAAGAGGTGGGAGCTGTTGGGATGCCAAGGGGAGGTGGGTGCTCTCCTTGCCCATGGACTCAGAGTGTCCCTGAGCAAGTCCTGGACTGAGGGTGATAATAAAAGTGAATTTTAGTGACAAAATCCAGGTTTTTGTGGTGCTTGCAGAATCTGGATGCTGGTCCTAGCAAAGCCAGGCTTGGCTGAACCTCCTTTTTATCCCTAGTAGTGAAAAATCTGTTTAGAATCAGATTCAATCCCACTGATTTCTCCACTGACTCCCCACAAAAAGGGATAATGGTGCCTTTCCCAGACAATGGGAATTTTGGAGGAGACGTCCACTGATTCTTGACTCCTCTTTACCCCTATATCCAGACCTGTTTCTTTCCAGCCTGTGGCGGTTTTGGACCTCTCCAACCTGAAGCTGCAGAGACAGGCTGGGGGCATTCACCTCCATCCAGGGCCAAACAGACCCAGGAGCTCTTGGAATTATTCCAGGGCTTATTCCAAGGTGTGGAATTATTTCAGGGTGTGACATTATTCCAGGGCCACCTGTTTTTAATAACACAAGGAAAAGGGTTGGATATGCAGCTCCCTGGATGCCTTCAGATCCCCTCAGCACCTCCCCACATTTTCAGGTGAGGTTTGCTGAGATCTGATTTTTAACAGAAATTGGAGGTTTTGAGATTTGGAAGCTCAAGGAGAATCAGGTTCCCTTCAGGAAAGGGAACATTCTGTAAAATCCCCTTTTTGCCCAAACATGAGAGGGTTACACCCCAAAATTTTGCTTTATGGTGGTTTTATTGTGGTTTACTCCTAGCTGCAATTCCCACACATGGTTGGTTTGTGTTGGGAGCCCTGGGAGAGAAGTCCCCAAGGAGGAGGTGACCCCAGGGAAGAGTTGGATGAATCCCATCAGTTCTTGTGCTGCCAACCCACCATCAGGCAGAGGGATCAGAGAAGGTTTTGGGGGTGCAATGAGCCCCTTTAGTGATGGTCAACACATCCTGGCGGGGGGCAAAATAGGATCTACGTAGTGCTAAAAATATCTCCACTGATCTCTTCCTACCATCCTCGTGGACTTTCAGGTGTGGTGGAGAGCTAGGGGAGTGTTTCCATCCGTGCCTCAGTTTCCCCATCCCAATTTCGCAAAGGTTTATATCTTCCTTGGAGGGGAGAGGCCAAGTTTTTGGAATTACTCTGCTCTCCACTAACACCAAAATAAACCCCCTGGGAATTTAGGTTATTGAGCAGTTTCCCGGGCTCCACTGGGCAATATTCCCAGAGGGAGAATCCAGACAGTAGATTCATCCCTTGATGCCACTGCTTTCTCTTGGCGCCAGTGCTGCTTTAAGCCAAGCAGATGCAAACTTTCCCTCTGTGCCTTCCATCCCTGTGTCCAAGAGGGATTTCCCCTTCATCCCACAAACCTCAGCACCGCAACCCGCCCTGTGCCCTGCCCCAAGACCTCCCTGGCTCAGCCCAAAATGGGAAAAAACTGGGAACTGCAAACCCCCTCTTTGTTAAATCCCTGTGAAGGGTCACCCCCAGAGTGGGCTGATTTCTCCATTAGTCCTGAAAAAAGAGGGTTAATGATGCTCTTCCATCCTCCTCCTCCACAGGCCTGTGAGAGGGACCCTCAGTGTGGCAGCGGAACCTGCTGTGCTGTGAGCCTGTGGCTGAGAGGGCTGCGGGTCTGCACCCCTCTGGGGCGGGAAGGGGATGAGTGTCATCCTTTCAGTCACAAGGTACCACCTGGGAGGGGGGACAAGGTCTGGGAAGGGGGGTCCGAACTCCTCACGTGGGGGGAAAGCTCCATAAAACCCTGGGGTGGAGAAGGGGTTGGTGTTTGGTGTTAGGGAGCTGGGAGAAGATCAGGATGCCAGCACTGCTGCAGACATGCTTCTGGATCATGATATTCCAAGGAAAAAGGATTGAGGGAGGTGAGGAGCCAGCTGTGATAGGGGTGGAACTGGATCTGTCCATCTCCATATTTTCTTCCCACTGCCCTGAACTCTGGGATGGAGATGAGGGGTTGGGGGAGGATTTGGGGTGAGGCTCTGGGCAGCACTCCTGAGCTAGAGCAGCTGTTTAGGCCTCCAAATTATTTTGGGCAGTCCCTTGCCTGCCTATGACACATTAAATCATGGAATCATGGAAAGGTTTGGGTGGGAAGGGACCTTAAAACTCATCTTGTTCCACTCTCTGCCATGGGCTGGGACACCTTCCACCAGCCCAGGTTGCTCAGAGCTCCATCCAACCCGGCCCCGATCCCTCAGGAGCTCTCTGGACCTTGACTGGGAGCTGGAATTGAGCCACCAGCCCATGCCTTTGGAAGCACAGCGTAAACCATATTGCTCCAAATTGAGCCGTAATTGCTCTGTCGAGCTTGGAGAAGCCAAGTTAAATCCTCAGAGCCTTTCCAGCTCCCTGATTTCTGTTGTTTAAGAACTTTCAGCACGGTGGGATTAGCCCAAAACTCAGTGCTGCTGCAATCACAGATCCAGGAGGATTTAGCAGCAGCATCCCAGCCTCGGGAAGAGCATCCCCCTCCCTGTGCCTGTATGGATTTAACACTCTGGGAGCAAGATTAAATGATGCTGCAGCTCCTGCTCGCACAAGGAAGGGCTTCAGAAGGATCACAAATTCATTTCAAGCACTTCCCTGTTAAACCTCAGGGATTTTCTCGTGTCTTTGATCCCATTGATCATTTTTGAGGCCGTGACACCTTGTTTCCCTCATTTTTCTCTGCAGGTCCCTTTCTTTGGGAAGCGCCAGCACCACACCTGCCCCTGTTTGCCCAACCTCCTGTGCTCCAGGTTCCTTGACAGCCACTTCCGCTGCTCTGGTGACTTCAAGAACATCGATTTTTAGGGGGATTCTCCATAAAAACCCACACCTGAGCCCCCAGCACCCATGTCTTGCCCTTTCCCACAGCTGGCAGGTGCCCACAGAGCACCAGGCAGCCTCAAAAGGGCTTTTCCAGGGTGAACAGTGTTGTTTTGAGCTATTTTATGGGAAAACTGAGGCCAAGCCCCTCCAACAGGTGGCTCAACAAAGCTCTGTTCCAGCAAAGCTCTGCCCCAGTCCCCAGCAGGATCCTGCTCCAGCATCCTCCGGATGTTGCTGGATTGAGAGACAGCATGTGTCAAATGTCTGTAGCCTCACAAATCTCTTTTTCCTAAGATTTTAGCTGCATGTTCTGGATGCTGCCAGGGAGTTCCCACTTCCCTGCTTTGTTTTATCCAGCAAAAATCAAGGCTGAGGGAATCTGAGAAGTGAAAGCAGAAGCCAAGCAGTCAAGAGCTTCCTCATGTGTTTTTTTATGCTAGTACACGATAGATTTTGGGATGTGAAACTGAGCAGGATCATCTCATGTGTCAGAGCATCTCCAGGGCTGGGGGAGACCTGATTTTGCTTAATTTTGCATTTTTCCGCCATCTACAAGGAAAGACAAAAATCAGAGAGGCAGAAACTTCATTTTGTGGGGAGTTGGAGCATTTTAAACAACACCCAAAAGTGCAGCTTGCTCCCAAATTGTCCCAAATCCTAATCTTCTGTAGCATCCTCAGAGCTGCCTTCCCTCTGCAATTCTGACTGAATATATCAGCTCTGTAATGATAATTCCCTTTGTGGTATTTCCCAGTTTTGGCTTCTCAGTAGATTTCTCACATGGAAACAGCTCTTCCGGCTGGTGATGGGTGATCTAATCTGACCCACAATTAAATCAAATCCATATCAAGTAGCAGTGGGGAATTAAGGAATGGCTTTTACCAAAGCTCAAGCAGGAAGAGGCTGAAGCTGGAGCTGTGTTGTGCCACATGTGGGTCTTCGGGTGTAGAAAAATTGTTTTCCAGCCTCAGCATCTCCCTGAGGTTCAGTCACCATGTGCCTCTTAGGCACCAGGACCTCTCTTCATTGCCAGGTGAATTTGAGAGGAGAATGGGGTATTAAAGGTGATTAAATGTGCTAAAAGTGATCTTTGGACACCTGTTTTCAGTTCTATATTGAAATAAATTGTGAAAAACTCACTTGACCTTCTCTCTGCTTCCCACAGCAACCCCGGAACACAACAAAGAAAAAGAATAAAGAACAATAATCAGCATTTACAGCAAAAACCACTCCAAAATTGTTGGGTTCCTTTCAGGCAGGAGCAGGGCTTAAACACAGAGCTTCACTTTGGGCTTTGGATGCTCCTGTGTGCAGGAATGATCCTGCAGAAACCTTGGAGTTCAGACCTAGGGCACTGAGGCCTCACTGTTGGAATTTTGTGGGATTTGGTGGAATCTCGTGGGGTTGGCTGGATTTTGGTGGGTCCTGGTGTGTTTTAATGGGGATTTAGTGGGGTTTTAGTGGATTTTGGTGGCATTTTGCTGGGGTTTGGTGGGATTTTGGTGGGGTTTCATTCAGTTTTGGTGGGGTTTTACTGGGTTTTAGTGGGGGTTTGGTGAGGCTTGGTGGGTTTTAGTGGGATTTTAGTGGGTTTTAGTGGAGTTTTGGTGGGGTTTGGTAGGGTTTGGTTGGTTTTGCTGGATTTTGGTGCTAACCCATCTCTTATTTCTATTTCTCAAGCCACCAAAGGACCCCAGTGTGTGCCTGTGGCAGAGCCTGCTGGGCTTTGGTGTTTGAGGCCAGACAAAAGCTTCCCTGCACTTGTTCTTCCCCTCAAAAAATCATATACTTGTTGAAAATAAATCGCTGCTACAACCAGCTTGATTTTATTTGGGTTTTTTGTTTGTTTGTTTGTTTGTTTTACGCATCAGATATTTTGCTTTATATTTACAAGAGAAAAGTCCGGCAGTACCTGCCCAGATAGGTGAGTTTGTGGTGCCATCAACTGGCACTGGGAACACCACAAAAAAAACCTGGAAATGGACCCCAGAGCAATATAGAGGGAGGAAAATTCAAGAAAACCCCCACAATAATTCATGAAACTGTTAAAAATATATAGTTTCATGGTTTAGGCTTGTTTTATTAACCTGCTTCACTTCATTATCTGCCTCTGGCCTTCCCACCAGCTGGGAAATGGGCAGAAGGGGCTCTGAGTGGGGTATTTTTTCTTAATTTGCCAGGACCTGACCAGTGGAAAATACTGCAAATTATTTTCTCCCGGCAGAAACAATAACAACTACAAGAAAGACTGGGACATCACAACCAGTGTCTCACAGCGTGGGACACACGTTCCTGCTGTTCTAGCCTCCTGCACTGAAGTCCCGTGGCAAAACCTTCCCTGTTTTTCTTTTCTGCATCATCCAGAGAGGAAAAAGGGAGTGTGGTCATCTTTGGAGGCATTGATGAGTCTTATTTCACTGGTTCTATCAGCTGGATCTCTGTCTCCTACCAAGGGTACTGGCAGATAACCATGGACAGGTAAATCAGCTCTGCTGATTTATGTTCACTTTGACACTGCTGCTAAAGAGACTTGGACCCAACACTATCAGAGCCTTTCCAACACCCCATGGCTGAGGGATGAAGAAGTTAAGGGGACAAAATCAATAGTTCTTTTGGTAATTGCCACCCAAAATGAGGATGCTTTGGGTCTGGGACACAGACTAGATTCTATCTGTGATTTCAGGGATGTCTCTGGTGATGTGTAGAGTGAAATTATGGTCTGAAACCTCCTTTTTTGGGCTTGGTTGAGTTTCAGCTACTGGGTTGAGTTCAGTGTTTCAGTGCCCATGTGTGCAATAGTGGCCATGTTCCCACTGGGACTGCACACTCCAGGAAGGAAAAGGCTCAAAGACAGCACCTTGGGTAACCCATCTCTAATAAAAAAAGTTAAAAAACCATCACTGTGGTCCATCTGGTTGTTTAATGTCCCCATGCGTTTTCTCCCCTCCCAGCATCATCGTGAACAGCCAGGAGGTTGCCTGCAGTGGTGGCTGCCAGGCCATCATCGATACCAGCAAGTCCCTCGTGGCTGGGCCACCCTCAGGCATCAGCAACATCCAGAGGGCAGTTGGAGCCAGGCAGGACATGTATGGAGAGGTGAGAGCCCACTCTGCTCACTCTGGAGCCCACCTGGCACTGCAGACCCAGTTGCAGTGCCATGAACAGGGAAACTGCTCATGGCAAACCCCCAGTACCTCCAGTAGAGCTCACCCTGAGGCTGTCCCAGTGTCCAGTTTATACCAGGGAATCATAGAATCAGAATATGCCCAGTTGGAAGGGTCCCATCAGGATCATTGAGTCCAACTCCTGGCCCTGCCCAGGACAACCCAACAATCTCACCCTGTCCCTGAGAGCATTGTTCAAACCCTCCTGGAGCTCTGGCAGCCTTGGGGCTGTGCCCATTGCTCTGGGGAGCCTGTTCAGTGCCTGACCACCCTCTGGGGGAAAAATCCTTCCCTGATATCCAACCTAGCCCTCCTCCGACACAGCTGCAACCATTCCCTTGGATCCTGTCACTGCTCACAGAGAGCAGAGATTGGTGCTGCCTCTCCACTGCCCCTCCCGAGGATGTTGAAGACCACCATGGGGTTTCCCCTCTCTCCTCATCCTCTGAACAGGAAATTCCCCTCCTAAGAGCCCTCTCCCTCCAATCCCTGCAGCACAAAGTGAACTGCAGCTCCATCCCCACCATGCCTGACATCATCTTCATCACTGATGGGCTCCAGTACTCTGTGTCTGCCTCGGCTTACACTGAGCAGGTGAGGCAGAACCTGCTGGTTCTGCTTGCAGGAGCCTCTTCCAAGGTCCTTTTAGTCTGTTGTTCCAGGGAGAAACAGGGATCTGAAGGGATGTGGAAACTGAAACTGAGGCACCACAGAAAACTAAACCCAAACAGTAGTTTGGGTCCAAGTAAACAGGAAAAAGAACCCAAGAGAGAGAGAAAAGAGAAAGTAAGCCTCCAGGTGCCAACATCCTAATCGCCCAGGTGTCCCCCATGGAGTTGTCTCACTGACCCCTGGAATGACCAGACTTCCCTTGCAGTGGCTGCATCCTCAAGAGTCAGCAGGCTCACAGGTGACGGGGGGCGTCCCCTGCGAGGCAACGTTGTCCTGTCATGTGAAGCGAGTGAGCCCCAAACCATGAGTCACCTGCCTTTTATCAAATTGGCCAAATGACGTTTACCTGAGCGACATGGCCAGAGCTGCCCAAGCAAAGGTATTTGGCACCTCCCCCCCAGTTATGTAAGTGGGACCCTCTTGTGCATGTCCGGGGGCATTGGTGCCTGTGTGATATGCTCCAGGGGGTCTTTATTAAATGGGCCTGGGCACTTACTTCATCCTCCTCTTCCTCTCTTTCTCCTTCAAGTGCCCTTGGAGGGCCATCAGCCAATCATGAGAGACCAATTAATTTTAGTTTACACAGGAATCTCTCTCTCAAGGCTAGGGATTGTCTTTATCAGCCTTTTTTTCCCATAACTTGGCAGGAGAAAACCCAGCTTCTTACAGGTGGCTGGGCCAAACACAGACCAAAAATACCCACGTGGAATTCCACCCGAATACATCTGTCCAATCACCTTGGTTTCTCCCATTTCCATGGGAGACAGGGGGTGGATGGCCATGGGCCTTCAGAGCAACACAAAAAATACCACATCTCCCCATTTGTCTTTTCTTGCTCCAATGCAGCAGAACCCAGGATCCTGCAAGAGCAGCTTCCAGAATACCTCTGGAGACCTCTGGATCTTGGGAGATGTCTTACTCAGGGTGTACTACAGCATCTTTGACCAGGCCAACAACCGCGTGGGACTGGCCAAGACTGTTTAAACCCACCACAGGGATGTGGTTTCATCTCCAACCACACCACAGCCATGTTTTTGGGCAGAAATAAAGTGCTGATGGTTCAGAGTTGGTGGCTGCATGTTTATTTCTGGTGGAATGGTGGGAATCAGGAAGTTGTCAAACACCTACTGTTTTGCGGTGATTTGGGAGCATTTGGTCATCATAGGCCTATGGCCTGTGCAGGGGGTTAGGGACAGAAGTCAGGATTGGCTCTTTTATTGGGGTTGCATCATCTGGTGTTTCCAGAAAGTCTGAACTTCCACCTGGGGAGGATGAACTCACCATCCCAGACACAACCCAGAGCAGATCCCTGCAGACCCACAACCATATCTCACCAGTAGCTCCCCAGCCCTGGGCCCAGGGCTTGGTGTCATCTCAGGACAGTGAATCTGCCAGGAAAATGTGGCTTGGCTGGAGTTTTTCCTTTGACCACCCAAGACAGTAGGGCAGGAAACAGCTCTCACCCAGTGCCTCCCATCATGAGGCTTTTACAGAAGCACAGAACCTAAACAGCTCCCATTTTTCTAAAGGAATTTAACTCCACCCACATCAAACCCTATTGAAAATGGAGGTTGCCTCTTTCCTTGGGAGCAACTGCACTGGAATTGCTCAGTGGGAAGTCGGGAGAGAGATCCAAGTCCCCACCGTTTCTTCATTCCTGATGTGCTGAGGAAAAGGAAATATTTGCATTATTTATTGATAGATGAGGCTGCATCACCAATGTGGGCTGGAGATCCCTTACCCCATGGGAATAGGAATGTGAAAGGGGGAAATCCAGGTGTTTTGGGCTGGAAATTAAGTATTCTCTTCTCTCATTGTGCAAAAGTTGAGCTGACTATAAAGGAGGATGTGATGTGGGGTGGTGGGAGTGTGATTTACCCTGCCCCAGCTCCTTGGGGTCATATATCCCTGGGTTTCCCAGCCCCAGCCCAAGCACAAGCATAAGATGGATCCAAGCCTGGGTTTTGGGCAAAGGGGACTTTCCCTCAGCTCCATCACAGGAATTTTCTCACTGTTATGAACAAGAAGAAATGAGGCTGATGCAGTGGTACCCACATCTCCAAGGATCAGCAATCCATGGACCAGCCCTGCCAGGATGGACAAGATCTGCAGGAGCACCCAGGGGCTGTAGCTGTGATCTGTGTGAGTGGGATGGGAGTGCGATGCTGATCCTTGTCCCTAAATGACGTGACCGGAGGCAGTTCCTAAACCCTCCTGGCGTGGCCACCAGTGCCGAGTCCCCCTGGAAAAATAACGCCCTGGAATGGGCTTCCTCTATGGGAGCATCCCCCGAGCCACAGCAGCCCTTCCCACATCCATGTTCACACATGCAACAAAGGAATAAACCAGCTAAAAGCTTCCAAACATGAATTAGAGAGAGGGAAACACACGTCGGGAGTGTTTCCAGGAAGGAATGACTGTCCTGGAGTGCCATCTCCTGGCAAAATCTGAGCTCCTGTGCACTGGGTCGCTATTCCTGGAAGTGTCCAAGGCCAGGCTGGATGGGGCTTGGAGCAACTTGGTGGGACATGACCCTGCCCATGGCAGGGAGCGGGATGGGTGAGCTTTAAGGTCCCTTCTGACCCAAACCAGTCTGGGATTGTCTGGAATTTCAGCTCAAAGGAGGAGTGAGGCGTTTCTGGCTGACAAATATTTCACACCTGTCCACAGGTTTTGACTTCTTCCAGGGATAAAAAGCAGCCAGAACACTTTTCTGAAAAAGCAAAGATGTTTATTGTCTTCTTTTTAGCTTTTCCTGTGACAGTACAAAATTTCCAGAGGGAATGCAGCCTGTGAGCAGGAGGACACGAAGGATTGGCTCATTAGGGATGACTCCAGAACAGGACAGTTCCCAATAGCTTTTTACAGATTTCATTGAGCTCTGAGCTTTGGGCCTGCATTTGGGGAGGCACCAAGCTGCAAATTGCACAGGAAAATGGGTTTTCTGGGAGGTTTTTGCCAAGCATCAGCTGAGTCTTGACACTGGGAATTCAAAGCCTGGTTTTCCTCCTGTTTGGGATAAATAGGAAGTAAGCTAATGAGTCTGGAGGCGTTTAATGCCTCTGACCCCATCCTTGTGGAATAAACAAGGGATTCGCTTTGGACTTGGCCTCCCACAGTGGATGGTGGGAGCTGAACTGCTGGGGAAACCTCTGCAGAGCTCACAGGTCTGGAGACCTGTTTTCCAGAAAAGCTGTGGCCATCCTATCCCTGGAAGTGTCCAAGGCCAGGTTGGACAGGGCTTGGAGCAACCTAGGCTAGTGGAAGGTGTCCCTGGCCATGACAAGAGGTGGCACTGGATGGGCCTTAAGGTCTCAAATCATTCCAGGATTCTATAATGTCCTATGTCTCAACCCTCCCACACAAAATTCACAGCTGGGGACCAGCTGGGATTCACAGCTGGGAGCAGCACAAAGCCAAGAACAAAAAGTCAAGTCCAAATGAACAATATTTTCTACATGCCAGACTTTGAAGCAGTTATTCCTTTATTTGAGGATAAAGTTTACAAGGGAATAAGAATCAGGTTGTTCATCCTTCTATCCTTTCATCCATCCATCCATCCATCCATCCATTCATCCATCCATCCATCCATCCATCCATCCATCCTATCACCATTATGGTCCATGTTTGTTGAGGGAGCAGGAGGAGTGATGAGCTCATGGCCGAATATTTCCCAGCCCAGACTTTCCATCAGAGTTTTCTGTGGTGATTTCCCAAGAAATGAACACCAGAAGTGCTTCAGATTCAAGATGCTGGGAGATAATCTGGGGAGGGGAGCACAAAAAATGTGAAATAATGTAAAAAGTTCAAGTTTTCCAGAGGAAAAGGAAAGAGAAGCTATTATGAAATGAAAACAGGGATTGAGAAAATGCTGCTGGAGAGAACTGAGGGATGAACAGGGAGAAGCTGGAAATGCTCCCAGCTGTGCCTCCTCTAACAGTCCCCACAGATGATCAGAGCTTGAACACAGTGGGAAGGAAACTAAACAGCTCTCACAGCTTCTCCTGTCTGAGATGATGGCAAGGGATGGGGTAAAGAAAAGGATGGTGGAGGGATGGGGAAAAAAACCAAGGGAGAGCAGATGTAAAGGGTGATTTGTTCCAGAGGGAAAGGGAATTGCAGTGGTCATGACTCAGATGCATCCCCTGGGGTGCAAAACACCTCACTGCAGGAAGACAGTGCACAAAAATAAATTCCAAACCCAAAAAAACAACCCCCTCCAAGCAGGACTGGGGTATTTCTGCCACAGGGAAATCTCAGCAAGCCCAAACTCATGTTTTCCAACAGATCAGGAATAATAAAAACTAATCCCTGTTTCACCACAGCTTCCTGAATGAAATTGCAAACCAAGGGTGGTGGAACCTTCAGGAGGTAAGACATCCAAGGCAGCAGAGGTGGGACAACAGCAGATGGGAGACACTGCACGAGAAACTGGGATTCAATGGAGGGAGAGACATTCGAAAAACAGCTGAGTGAGACAGTGAAGTGGGAACAAAATGTTTTTGTCAGGAGAAAACCTTCTGGGATTGGAGAGAAAGGCAAAATGAGCTGCTGCTGGCTTCTCCAGTCAAATGAAAACTTTTTTCCCATGGAAATTTGCATGTTTTAACAAACCAGAAGTGCCTTTTTGCACCAGGGAAACATCAGGCCTTGTTTTCTCTGTGGGTTTTCTCTGTGCCCCCTTTGCAGCAACAAAAGTGACAAGAAAAGCGACACGGTCACAGTGGCTCATGCCCAAGGGTGTTTGTACACCAGATAACCCCCAAAGTGAGCATTTGTTGCAGGAGGAATCTCATTCCCTCTCTTGGAGCTCAGTTTTCCATCACAAACCCCAATGCCCTGGACCATTTTTGTGACAGTGCCACCGTTCTGGTCACCATCCCTGTCCTCCTAATCCCTTCACCTGCTGACTTGGGTCCATCCATCACTGCTAAGCCAGCAAATTTAATTAGTCAGGCAGACCAGAGAACTCATCCAGCTAAAAATATCCCCTCTAATTCCTTTGTTCCATCTTATTTTTGCAGGCAGAGTAGTCCCACACCCGGGAATTGGTCAGACCCCCACATCCGAAGTGGTGAGTGGGGAGGAACTATTTAAATGGATTAAAAAAACCAGGAAGCTGGACCCACCTTCATCCCCGGAGAGCTGTGTGTCACCAAGCAAATGATTTAATGTCATTTTGCCCTTTTATCTCTCCAGTAAATGGGGGAAATCTTGGAATGTGGGGAATTCCACTCTGGTGCCATGGAAGGAGGAGAGAAATGCCAAAGCAGATGAGAATCAAATAAAAACAGCCAGATGAGCATCAAATAAAAAGACACCAGACTGATGGGCAGGGCAGAGAGATAAGAAAGATGGTATTTATTTGAACAGCCACAGGAAATCAGAGATTGAAAAATGTCTAGGAAAAAAAAAGCAGCAGCACATTTGTGGTTTTCTTTTTTTTAAAAAAAGAAATAAATCAGAGCATGCAGATGTTTGATACCTTTTCCAGCCAATCCCACCTGACAGTGGCCAGTCCCACCATGGCCTCAAGCATCATTTTTTGGCCTTGTCTCGAGGGTAACCCCCATTGGTCTTATTGAGGGACTCCATGCTGCCATTGCCCGTGGCCACACTGGCCAGGAGCCGCTCCACCTCCCCAGGCAGGATCTGCTTTTCCTCGTTCTCCGTCTCCCTGTGATAGAAATAGTTGAAGTTCGAGACGATGACAGGGACGGGCAGCGCAATGGTCAAAACCCCCGCGATGGCGCACAGGGTGCCCACAATCTTCCCACCCAGGGTGGTGGGACACATGTCTCCGTATCCCACCGTGGTCATGGTCACCACGGCCCACCAGAACCCATCTGGAATGCTGGAGAAATGGGACTGTGGCTCATCGACCTCTGCAAAGTAAACAGCGCTGGAGAAGAGGATGACACCAATGAAGAGGAAGAAGATGAGCAGGCCCAGCTCCCGCATGCTGGCCTTGAGGGTCTGCCCCAGGATCTGTAGCCCCTTGGAGTGCCGGGACAGCTTGAAGATGCGGAAGACCCGGACCAGGCGGATGATCCGCAGGATGGCCAAGGACATGTTCTGCTGCCCGTTGAGTTCACTCTGCTGGATCAGCTCAGTGGTGAGCGTCACAAAGTAGGGGATGATGGACACGATGTCGATGATGTTCATGATGTTCTTGAAGAACTCAGTCTTGCTGGGGCATACGATGAAGCGGACAAACAGCTCAAAGGAGAACCAGACAATGCAGGCGGTCTCTATGACAAAGAAAGGGTCCGTGAAGGTGCTGTGCGCCAGCAAGGTGTCTGTCACATTCCTAGAAAGCTCCTGGGTGGACTTAAACTCCCTTTCCTCCCGGAATTCTGGCAAGGTTTCCATGCAGAAGATGATAATGGAGATGACAATGACCAGGACAGAGACCAAAGCTACACCCCGGGCTGCACTGGAGCTTTCAGGGTACTCGAAGAGCAGCCAGAATTGTCTATGAAAGTCATTCGTTGGTAAGAGGGTCTCAGGATCCTTGATGAACCCTTCATCCTCCCTGAATTGGTCCATGGCTTCATCCCCCAGCTCATAGAAGGTGATTTCATCAGCAAAGACATCAATGGGGACGTTGGCTGGGCGACGGATTTTCCCACCAGACTGATAATAGTAGAGGATCCCATCAAAACTGGGCCTGTTCCTGTCAAAGAAATACTCATTCCTCATGGAGTCAAAGTAGCGCATCCTCTTTTCTGGGTCCCCAAGCAAGGTCTCAGGGAACTGGTCAAGGGTCTTGAGCCGCGTCTCAAACCTCAGCCCAGCGATGTTGATGATGACTCGCTGGTCCCCCTCATCCATGCCCACCCTTTCTCCCACCAGATGGTCACTAAACTCGGTGGAGAACCTGGAGAAGATGGTCTCATTGTTGGCATTCTCACTGTTGATGAGGATTCTCAGGTTGGAGAGCAGGTTGGCACAGCTGGGGTGGCCTTTCCGCGACTGTCCAGCGGGGCTGAGGTCATTTGAATAACAGGGATCCTCCACGATCTGATCAGCGTTGTCAAAACTGACTAGTGCCACCTCCATCTCCTTCCAACTGGACACGTCCATCATACACTAATCAGATTAACAGCATAAATCCCTGGATCCGGCACCAGCAGCTCGAGTCTTTCCCACGCTATGAGGATCTGCAAGGGAACGGACAGGGTGACGAGGCTGAATTGGGCATGTGCATCACTTGGATCAACAACAGAATCAAACAAACCTGAGGTCAGACAATCCTGGACTTTTTTTTAAATGGAAATGTTAATTCCATTGACTGGCAAAATGGTTTCCAGCAAGTTGTTTGTCTTTAGACCCTACAAATTCTCCTCCTGTGGTTTTTTCATCATTAACCTCCCAACACCACTGACCGCACCCAAGGAGGAAAGGTCAGGCAGGAGCAGAGGATGGGGGTAAACCCAGGTGTCCCACCCAGCCTTTTCCCAGCAATCCCAGAGCAACAGGCCATTCCAAACATTTCCAGGTGCAGATCCAGAGTTCAGATCAGGATTTGGAGGTGTTAAACATGGATGTTCTGGTCAGCAGCAGCCCTTGACTCAGGTGGAAGAGTCATTGGGTCGAGCCCCAAGAGGTCCTGGGCTGGATCAACTGGCATTCAGAAACAATTCCCAAACTGGGACCCACACTGGGATTTAGGGAGTGAAGCCCAGGAGGAGAAGGATGTGCGCTCCAGCCTTGGAGAACCCCTTTGCTCTGCATGAATTGGGACCTTTTGTCTTGATCCAGACCTTGGAGCGGGCACTGGAGAAGGTGATGTCCTCCAGAGGTCTCCTGGGCCTCCTCCATGACATTCCTGACGTTCCCAGCCACAGGAAGAAGACAAGGACTGAGCACTCAGGTTGCTTGGAGAGCACCTTTCAGGCCATGGGGTGGATTATCTCCCAGTCTGGCTCTGTCAGGTGCTCAGAAACAGTCACCATGTCCCCACAATATTGCTGGGCATCTTCCCGACACACCACTGACATTATTCTGAACTCAGAGCAAAGTTAAAGTGGAGCCCAGGGACCAGACCAAGTTATGGAATGGGGAAATAATCTGTCCTGCCTCAGGGAGAGAAAGTAGATATTAACAGGGAGCAATTATGGGGAGATTTGCCCCAAAGTGACTTTCCAAGTAAACTCAATGCCCTGATTTATTTCCCCTCCACTTGTATTTTTCAGACAGAAGATGCCACAGAGAGACATGTGGAGCTGCTCCATGTGACCACGATCACCAAGGGCACAGTGGCTTCCTTACCCAGGGAGTGAAAAAACCCAGATGCCCTGGACTGCCAGGAATAGCAACACAATTTAGGCCATGGAGCAGCAGCGGCACCAGGGCCAGTCCTGTGACGAGGATGATCCCCAGTGTAGGGTTTGCTTTGTCTATCCCAGTGCTGGGATGATGCCCATGGGGACCGAGCTGATCCCAGAGCCTCAACATCCCAGTTTCACTGAAGTAATTCAGGGCTCTGAAGTTTTTTCCATCCCAGAAGTGGATTTGTCCATCTTTGCTGACACACAGCCAGGGAAGGGGGGTAGGACAAGCTAAAAACCCAAATCTGTTGCAGAAATTAGACTTCAGCATTCTGGCTTGTACAAATCCTCCCTCTTCTCAGCTTTCCAGTCCCAGCAGCAAAACTTCCTACAGGAACTAGCATCCACATCCCAGACAAGGGCTCAACCTTGCTCTTCCCTCAGCAGAGAGTCTGGATTTGGAGACAAATCCCACAATTTTTTATAAGCTGTTTACAGACCATCTTCCTTTGCTCAAACCAAAGCCATGGAATGAGGCTGTTCTTAGGAATCCAACCCTATGGAGCTGCTTTAGGCTGGTTTTGTGCCAATTTTCCCACTTGGAGACATGGAGGGAAGAGTGTTTGGGGCAATGGGGCCGAACTGCTGCCTGGAGGAAGCAGCAGCAGTGTGTGTTTGCCCTTCAAAGTGATGTATTGCCAAGCTGAGGAGCCCAAATGACTCCAAGCTAGTCCTGCTGCTCCAGTGATGTCCAGATTGGATGTGCCCAAGGACCAGCAATTTGTGGGGTTGGATTCATCCCAGGCTTAATTATTTGGTGGCCCTGTGAAAAACTGGTGCTGGAAGGACAAGATGTAAGATCAGAGCAACCCAGAGCTGTGGATAACCCAGGTTTCAGGAGCATCAGGAGGCAGGCAAAGGGGTAAATAAGGCTCTTTTGAATCTTTTGAGAGAAAAACTAGCATAAAAGATAAAAGAAACAGCTGCACACATCATTCCCTTCTTGATTTAATTGCTTATTTTTTCTTACTATAAATCCCTCAAGATGATTTTAAATCTGAAAAAAAATTAAAGAAAACTAGTTTGAATCAGAGTTTAGTGTTCAGTGGATGTGTGAGCTCTCACCCACCACACCTCCAGCCTGGGGGGAGAGCGCAGAGGGGTCCACCTGCCCAGGAACTTCTCTTGGCAGTGGGACAAAGTTAGAGCAGCTAAAGCTGGCCATGGAATCGCATCCTAAGGCTGAGCCATGAGAAGATCTTGGTATTTTTAAGCATTAAGTTTTAAGGGCTTAACTCTTAATACTGCTGGGCGAGAAAGTTCCCTAGTCGTTGCTTGGAAGAACATCTTCGTCCCAAGGTTTTTGGCTGCAGAAAGAATTGTGAATCTTGAAATATGGCTTTGAATTGAGTCTGGAAATCTGGCTTTGCTCTGGAGCCTCGCAAACATCAAGCTGAGCCCTCCCTGCATCATCGCTTATGGGGAAACTGAGACACAGAGCTACGATGGGACAATTTACACATCATGATCAGGAGTGAAAGTGAAAAGTTGCCCCCACTAGGACATGAAAAGGTGATTTTAAGCTCCATTTCAAGCCCTTGGGCAGATTCCCATGGGATACAGGGCTCTTTTCTTGCCTTAAAGCCCAAAAACATATTAATGGCTTTCTGTCCCAATCCCTGATGGAGGTGCCCCACCTGTTCCCAAGTCCCTACATCACCCTATCTATCTCATTTTTAAGTAAGACCAAAATTAATGGCGCGTCCCAAAACCAAAAAATATCACCCCAAAGCTTTTTCCCGCATTCTGGCCTCCAGTGGAGGCTTGAACTAGAAAGTTGCCTCTTTTTTTTTTCCTCCTAAATCACCCAACATCTGCTTCTGGGAATCTGATTAACTAATATCCTTCATCGGAAATCCCTGGCTGCAGAAAATAATAATAATAACAATAATAATAATAATAACAATAATAATAATAATAATAATAATAATAATAATAATAATAATAAAACACACAGGAGGGGGAGCAACAGAGAAACGAGAAAGGTCATTTTGAGGGAGAGTTTGTGGTTTGCCCATCACATTCAGGGAAATCGAGGCTGTGGTTTCCACCAGTATCTTGCATCCATCGAAATCTCCCTGCCTGGAATTCCATGCACTTCCCACCCATCCTACTTTCATCTCTCTCAGGCTCCTGAGGCAAAAAGCATCCATTTCCAAGGTTTTCCAGAAAATTGGAGGTGCTGTCGCCCCATTCCCTCCCCATCAGCCCTGTATGGAATGGGAAACAGGGTCATTCTTCCCACACCAGCACCTACAAGGACTTACCTGGATGGGGCATGGAAATGCCAGAGCTCTCTGCATCTGGGAAGAGAGTAATTAACCACCCATCGGGATGTGTAGGGAAAGCAGAGACGGGAAAAAAAACAGTCCAGCCATACTCTTGGAAGGTCCCTTTGGGATAACGCAGTCGATGTCTTTTGAAAGGCTCCTCTCTCTTGGCTTCACCGTGTCATTGGCCGGGGATGGATTTTGGCAGGCACGGCAGTGGCATCCGGCACAGTTCTGAGCCCCCATCCCCCTGGAAGCCCTAAAAACAGCCGGGGGGCCATGGGGAAACGGGGCTGGAGGGGTGCAGGGGACACCCCATCCCTGTGCCCCGCTCGCCCCGCGGAGGGGGGACCCGGCCACCCACCTCCTGCCCCCGCCGGACAGCGAGACGGGGGAGGACGTGCCCTTCTGGCTGATGCCACCTTTAATCCCCAATAAAGCTCCGGATGGTCCAGCGGGGACAAGTCCTGTCCGTGACGTGGCGAGGTCTGAGCTGGTCCCCGGGAGAGAGGCGGAGAGGGGGGACAGGAACCAGCGCGCCGCTGGCACAGGCAGACAGATCGCCAGCGGGCAAAAGTGCTCTTTTCAGCATTAAAGTCTAATAACGACGTGGAAAAGAGGAGGGGAGGGGAAAGCCCGAGGGCTGGAGCATCCCCCGGTGCCCACCTACCTCTCGCCTGTGGCCGTGGGCACGGCGGGAGCGTTTTCAAGAGGGGACAGTGCCACCACCACGTGGGACATCTCCCGTCCCCGCCCCAGGGGTGAGTGAGACCAGTTGGCAGCAGCAAGCACAGCTGGCACGGCCCTGCCGAGGGCATCGCTGGGGGATGGGGGAGAGGCGGATGTGCCCCTTCCTCATGCCTGGATCCCAGCTGGGTGCTGGACTTATCCCCTCTGGTAATTAATTAATAAATCGCCGAACACCCCAGGTGGGTGGGACCAGGCAGATCGGCATCATTCACTGAAATAAGCGGGATTTTGGTTTTATTTTTCTATTTTTCCTTTCTTTCCTTTCCATGCTTATGGCCATCCCCACCTTGGGTGTGCCAGAAGGGTTTTGTCCCTATTGGGTGGCCTCACACAGGGCTGGATCCCACCTCTACCTTCACCCAGGTTACCTTTCCACCCTCCTCTTCCCCCTCCTTCATCTCCTCCTCCTCTCAGGCATTTGGGAAGGGAGAGGAGGCGGTGGCACATTTCTCTCCATGTGTTCCAGCCTGGATTCCTCCACGGTGACGTTCCTTTGCTCTTGAGGGACAGGATCACCTCGATTTCCCTCCCTCCAGCATCCTTGGCTGTCCTCTGAGCTATTTCTCCCACCCTGTGATGTTAATGAGCACATTAAACCTCCCTGTCCCGGAGGATAGCCTGGCGTGGAGCATCCTATACTCATCTCCGGCCTTCTGTGATGGAAAAGGGACATGAGATTATTCAGACCTTTGATCAGGCCCTTCAGGGCTGCTTTATCATTTTATACAACCCTTCTGCACCCCTATAGATTACAGTTCTTATATTTCCCCTCATGCCAGATCTATTAACAAAAAATAATTAAATCAATATTCCTGGCACCTAAATTCAGCCTGTGCCATCTCCCCTCCAAACCCAGGTTTGGCAGAGCTTTGACTACAGAGTGACGGGGTCTGTAGGCAAAATCTGACCTCATTTGGGTTTTTTTCCCCCCAAAGCTGCCTGGAACTAACCAGGGTCACATCTTGCACCCAGACAAAGAACATCTGTGGCTGAGGGAAATGCAGAGAGTGAAAACCATCCAGAGGAGCTGCTGATCTGGCTTGTGTTGGGACTGAGAAGCTTTAGCAAAAACCCCGCTGTTAATAGGAATATCTCCGAAGTCAAAGCAGGGTTGTGGTTCAGGGGAGATGGGTATATGGGTGGAGATGCCTGGAATAATATAATTTGCTCCAAGAAACAGGACACTTACACAACTCTCTCATGTTCCAGGGGTTCAGCTACACCCTGGACACCTTCAGGAAACTGCCTTTGTGTTCAGCCAAGGTGACTTTAAACACCCTTTGGCACTAAGGATTTCAATCCCACCCAGCCAGGCTGCCCCAGGCATTCCTCTGGCACTCCTTTTCCTCTAATCCTCTGATCCACACTGCTGACTGGGATTTTTCCCACAGGCAAATTTGGCCCCTGAGAGTGTTCTGCATCTAAGACGAACCAGAATTCAGGGAGTGTTGGCACGGGATCACTGCCCAGTAGTTCTGCACGCACAGCTCTGACACCAGAGTGGAGAGGAAATACCCCCCAGCCCATCCAAATGCAAAGAGGGATTAGTTGGCAAAGGAGGGACTTTTGGCAACAGGTCCCAGAATCATTGTTTGAACAGGGAGTTTCATATTCCCTGTGGGGAAAAGCACAACTCATCACCCTTTCCCTGTGATCTTACATAGGGTGAGCTGGGGCACGGTGGGAAAAAGAAAGAGAAGACAAGGAGGGGTCCTGCAATGTAAGGAGGCGATGATAGTTCATTTGGATTTTCCCAAATTTGCAAGCAAAATGATGCTTCTGGAAAGGCATGTGGGCTGGGCTTTACCTTGTGCCGGGCACCTGCCTGTCCACAGGGCAATTCACTGCAGTAATGAGCCTTTGCTAATTATTCTCTCTTTTTGCAGCACTAATTACATGGAGTTCAGTCCTATTCCAGCCCCATGGCTCCAGGATGGAGCTGAGGTGGCTCCACAGCACCTCCACAGTGGGAATTTTTCATCTATCCCTGCTAATTGAAGTGCCTCTCAATTAGAAACATTTTTAGGAGGGCATTTTGGGGGGAGCAATATGCAAAACCAGAAGCCAAACCCCTCAATACCCTCGATTTAGGGCTGGTTTTATTAATATTTGAGCTGTGGCTCAGGCACAGAGTGTCCTTGGAGGCTTAGTGAGGTTCTGAGGCATATGCCATGGGTGGAGCAGGGTAGGAATTATCCCTAGAAGGAAAATAAGTCGCTGCTGGGTTTGCTGGGGGTGATTGTGCAAAACTTTATGGCTAAGGAGAGATATTTTCAAATCTAGCTCTTTAAATTTCAGGCAAATGTGTGTGGCTGCAAGGGAATAAACAGGAGGGGAGATGCTGGTGGCTTTTGAATGATAAAATATAGGAAAGAGTAATTCCAATCTTTCAGGGAATGATAAGTGTCTGGGAAAAGCTGCCTCTGCTGTCAAGTCCTCAGTATGGGAATAGTGGAGAAATGGAAAAGGGGCCAAAATATACTGAGATATTTGGCAATCCCAGGGTTTCTCCTGCTCCATGGCACTGATGGAGCAGCTGGTCTTGAGTCCCCTTTACTTTTAAAGCAGAGGTTAAAGTGTGTCTGAGGCAAAGTGGGGAAAGACTTTTCACATTTAAACCCACAAATTGTCTTTAACTGTCAGAGGGCAGGTTTAGATGGGATATTGGGAAGAAATTCTTCCCTGTGAGGGTCATGAGGCTAGAGAAGCTGTGGCTGCCCCATCCTTGGGATTGTTCAGGACCAGGTTGGATGGGGCTGAGGAGCAACCTGGGCTAGTGGACGGTGTCCTTTCCAACCCAAACCAGTCTGGAATTCCATGAAATAAATTATGAGCCTGAAACAGCAACCACAGACTCCTACGGGCTACTTCCCTCTCCGTGCCTCAGTTTCCCCAGAGCTGGTGTGCCAAACAGCCATGAAGGAACTCTCTGGAAAAAGATGTACATAGGAAGATTTCAAACTGGATTCCTGGTACTGGAATGGAGATGTCCATCCCTGCTGACACCCATGGCAGGTAGAGAAACACACCCAACCAGACCCCTATAACCCTCCCCACTTCTCATACCCCATTCCGATTTTTTCATCCCTACTTTTTTATATGAAAAAAATCAGATTATCAGAGAGCCTGGGACATACAGTCCATGCCATGAAACAGATGAAATCTTTCTTATACCCAGCCATAGAGTCCAAAATTAATCAGATATGGATTAACCGGGTCAGGATGTAATTTAGTAACAAGTGAGAGCTAGTTCCTGCTTGGAGTCAATGCAGTCCCACATCAGGTGTGCCTGGAAGCTGCTGCAGCCTGGCATAGGTAGCAGGAAAATGGAAAAGCCAGATGGGATGAAATGAGCTCTGCAGGGCCAAAGGGACAGAGATAACCTGGGTCTGGGCCAGGTTTGGCTGCAGCTGAGCCCTCCTCATCTTCCTGATGCTCAGAGTTGGGTTTTTAGCCTGATTCAGGAAGATTTAAATGGATTTTTGACCCTGAGGGTGCTGTGGTGGCTTTTGGAGATTCTGAAAGGGCTTTTTGGAGGCTGGGGGACTGCTCTCTGCTGGGATTCATGAAGGAGTTGCTGCTGCCAAGCGTTTGACATACTTTAGGAAGCAGCTGGTGAATGGACACATGGACATAAAACACTTTGGAAGGGCTTTGATTAGCCTGGACAGGAAGAGATGTGAGAAAGAGGGTGCCTGGAATGACCTCTTCCCTCTGGAGCATCCCGGCTCCACACGGGTGCCTGGATGGGGTCAGGGCATGCAGACACCCTCCACCCTCCCCTCCTGCTTACTGCCCTGTAACACAATAAAGAACTCAATCCCAAATCGATGGGAAACTTTCCCAGGCTGTCCAAAAGTGCTGGGATAGAGGCAAAGCTGCCCCCCCACTCCCTGACCCAGCAGCCAGAGCTCAGCACTGCAACCTCAGTCTGCTCCTGTGGATGAGTAAATGACTTTGTCCCCCCTCAAAATCTGCACTGGCAGCAAACCCTGGAGGAGACTGGTGGCCAGAGCCAAAAGTGGATCGAAAGGATAAATGGAAAGTGATAGGAAGATTTGCAACAGCAGCACTAAAAGGAACGCGTGGCAGGTTTAGGGTCCCAGTGTCACTCAGGGTTTGTGGCATCATGTGCTGAGCCTGATCCAGGCACCCTCCAGCACATCCCAGCAACCCCACGACCTCCCAGCTGCAAACAGTGCAATTTAGTCCCAGCAGCAAAAAGCAACTAAGAGTTAAAGTGATTGAGATGGTGCCAATGAGACCCTCTGACTCCCAGTAAAGCTGTGGTTTGTTCAGCACACATCCAATGATCAGGAACACTTCACCCTCCCTCTTCCTCCAAGGACAAACTAAACTTCCCCCATGGTCACCGTGACTCAAAAAATACCATAATAAAAGAGGAAAACAGTACCCAACTGCCCAAACCCATCAACCCCTAATCTTCTCTGACCCTCAAGTTAACCCCAGCACAATGAAACGAAGAAGGGAGCAACAAACCTGGCTTTTGCATCATCCTCATCCTCCTCCAGCATGAGGGGAGCTGGGTCCCCCTGTTCCCATCACCTCCTCCCTCTGCTGTGCCAGGTGGGGGCTGCCCAGCTGTGCTGTCCCTTCCCCTTTCCCAGGCAGTGCTGGGATGCTCCAGCCTCTCCTGCAGAAAGGCGATGCTGGTACCCACGTGAGCCCAGTGGGACTCCTTGCCCTCATTCTCCTTGTGCCTGAAATGGGTTTTTGCTTCCTTGCTGGGCCCTTCCCGGCGACAGCAGCGGTATCCAGGACTTGAAGCTACCTCTTTTATGTCTCCAAAAGTGTTCCACAGCCTTTGCTTTGAGAGTGAGGGTGAGGAAGAAGCAGCCTGGAGTGGAGGAAGAGTAGCTGATCCTCAGATGGGACCCTTTCTGTCCCCTCCATGCAGAGCTTCTCACTGGGATGTTCTGCCACACTCGGCCAGGACAGTTCTGGCCTCACAAGGACTTAGTTTTCTGCACCCAAGGAAGGAGAAGCTGGAAAACCAGGACTCTCCATTGCTCCCACTACCAGCACAGCCATATACCAAGGAACCAGCCAGGTGGAGGCATCCAGGGCCCCTCTGGCCATTGGGCCCTTTGTCCAGGCAGTTTTCCAATATCTGGGCCTGGCTTTACTCCAATTGACAGGAAAGTCCTCCATTCCCAGGAGCCCGTGATTGCTATTACAGGAGCTCCCAAATTCCTGAAGCTTCAGGAGCAGGAACTGCCTCCCCAGGAGGCTTTTTCCATACTTTTTTTATATGACCAGTGGAGCCTGTTCCTCCATGAACACCTGTGGCTGGGATTATACCTTGATGTGCCACTCTGGATCTTGACTGTGCCTTGCAATCACCCTGGAGCAGCTCCTGGCAGGTGCTGGGTTCTGGATGTAGCCACAATCCCTCTGTTATTCCCAAGATCCATCACCCACTGCCCCAAGTTTGGGCAGCTGTTTCAACCCCCTGCCTACTTTTGCAGCAGGATTTAATGAAACCACAACTATTTCCTATTTTCCTTTCCATTTCTTCCCCCAGCCCCTGCAGGGAGCTCTTCCTTCCCTCCCTGTCCCAAAACTTCACAAGGAAACACAAAACCAAGAGCATCACCCTGGAAAGGGGCCAAACACCCAGAAATGGGGGAGCACCAGCCAGGCCATTTCCAGACTGACCTCCAAAAGTCATCTGCATCCTGAATCTTCCTGCCAGAATCCCAGGATGCTGTGTTTTTCCCTCAAGCTTTATTCCAACCCGTGCAATTGGGGCAGGTTTCCATGCTGTGCTGTTGAATTGGAAAAGGAAAATATTGAACTCAGCCTGCACTGAGCCCTTTCAGGGCATCCCAGCGCTGGGGAGGGTGCAAAGCTGGTGTCTCCCAGAAGTGCTGCTGCAGAGAAAGCCCAAGGAAGTAAAACCAAAACTAGATGCTGGAAAACCAACTCTGGAAAATTCCTCCCTCCACCTCCCTCCCTTCCCCCTACCCCAGCTAAGGGGAAAAGATCTCAAAGGTCAAACAAAGCAAAAAGCTCCCTCTTGGGGCCCTTTTTCCCTGGCAGTCTCAGGCTTCTTATGCAAAGCAGGAGCTGCTTTTGCCTCGGAGCGATTTCCTGATCTCCTTCCCATGACCTTTGAAAACAGATCCAGCCCCAAGGTAGCCAAGCCTGGAGGGGTGTATGGCCACTCTGCGTTTGGGTGTTCTGGTCCCCACTCAACACCCAGGGCAGCACTGACACGAGCATGGCAACGCCACAGTTTTCCCAACTGCCTTCCAGGAGCTGAATTCCATCTTGGGATGCAATGGGAAATCAGTCACATGGCACAGACACAAAATCTTGGCTGTAAAAGGTGCAGGTTTAAGCCGTCTTGGGGTTGGGGGAGATGCAAAGGGAAAACCTCAACCAAGAAACCCCATTCTGTTTCCTTGGGAATCAGTAAGACGATAATCTTTTCTCCATTAAAAATTAGACTTTATTTGTTTGAGGTTTTGCTTAGATGGAAATTTCTAGAATCTCTACAGAGATTGTCTCCTGCTGAGACCATGGAACTCATCACACCAGGAACCAACACTTATGGAATAACTCTGGGTGACACTTGATTGAACCTGAACCCAACGCCAACCAAGGAAAGTTCTCTGGGCCCTCCGAGCTCTTCCATCCAGCCCTTATCTCAGGGACTGGTTCTCTGTGGACTTTTCCATTGGAGGGTGAAAGTGTTGTTGGAAGTGAGTATTGAGGCAGCAAGATCAGCCCATGCACTGACCCACAAGACCAGGGAAGACAAGACAACCAAAACCACCATGCTAAATACAAACTGTACCAAGCCCACTGGAACCAGCAGCACTTTTGACACAGTATTCCCATTAAACCCTCCCCACACCCTGCTCTGCATCACTGGGAATTCCCACTTTCCCTCCCCTGGGATCCCCTAAAAATCCCTTTAATTTCCAAACCAACCAAAAAAGAAACATTACACAAATTATTATTATTGCAGCCTGAACTTGATGTCACTTCTCCTGCATCCCATCCCTTCCCCATTTAATTAATCCCCATGGAACAGATACTCCTGCCAGTGTTTTGGGTTTTATGTGACTACTTGGCACTCTGGATTTCAGCCTGTCAGAAATACTGATGAATTCTTTTACTGGTTTAATTGGAGCAAGCTGAAGGCAACTAATATTTCCTGGTTGTGTTTTGAGCTCTTCAACGTTTCTTGCCCATGTTTCCATAAAGCAGATTTGCAGCAGCTGAGGATTTTCTAATGGAAGCTTTGCAAAGCGCTCAAACCCATTAAAAACATCACAGCCAAAACTAACCACTTTATTTAAGCCTTGGAAGAGAAACAGAGACTGGAAATGCTCAAAGCACAGGGTGTTTCTGTCTGGGTTCAGGCACAAACCCAAGAGCAGACAAAAATCCTGTGTCAGCACAACTTGGTATAAAAACACCAATTTAGTTGGAGATAAATGTAAACCTTTTTTACCAGGTGATTCTTTCACATCCTACTGATAGTGAAGTTAAAAAAATAGCTTAATGTAGGTGGGAGCTTTCCATGGATGTTGGGCTGCATGACATTTTCATTATTTCATCAATGTCCTACAGGCTTCTATAAGCACTATAAATACAATTAAAAACAGTCACTCACCTGTGGTGTTGTTCAGCCAGCCCAAATTACAGCCCTTCCTGAAGAAATAAGAGGATCCTGTGTGGCTCTGGACGTGGTGGGAACCTGCATGTCTCTAACACGCAGGTAAGGATTAGAGTTTGTCTCAGGAAAGACTCAGATTCAGAAATCCTACACCCCCATGAAACTCTACCTTGCCTTGCTGTCCTTGGCTTTAAAGGAAACACGGTGCTGCAACCAGGGCTGTGGTGCATCTTCACAACTGGAATAATAATTGCCCCAAACAACCCCCAGTGCCTCAGCAACCACCTCTAAGGCAGGAATGGAACGCCTACGAGCCCAAATCCTGAGCTGAACCCCACCAGTGAAAGTTTCAGTACTTGGGAATGGATTTATCCCTGCACGGGGTGAGGGATTTCTTTTGCATTCAGAGTTTCCCACCTGGCAGCAACACCTGTTTTAGCAAGCAACATTTATGTTTTAAGACCAAATGACACCAAAGAGTCCAGCAGGTCTTACCTGGCCATATGTGGGTTCTAGTCCAGGCTCTGGCTCCCACCAAGGCATGTTCCTGCCTCAACATGAGCTGCACAACTTTGAGATTGGGTTCTCACTCTCTTTCCTGCAGAAAGCATTAGGGACACGAGGCCAAAACTGCGGGGACAGGTTGACTCGAGGCCCCTCCATGTTCCAGGGAGGCCCTGGGACCCCCTCAAGGGATTTTCCAGAAGACACTCGCATCCCACCCTGTGGGAAACTCCAAAAGCAGCCCTGCATTCAGCTCTGAGCAGCATCAGGCAATGCAGGGGAAGAGGTGATGCACCCCAAGGTTGCAGAAGTGTCTTCCCATTAGCAAAGACCCACCTTTTCCCCACCAAAAACCAGCTGTGGGAGATTCTGGCTGCTCTGCTGGGTCCTCCCAAGCCTATGGCATGGGGTGCTGGTCATCTTTATCCCAAGAGTACCTGGGATGGGTTAAGCCCATCATCTTCTAGGTGAGGAGGATGGGAGGAAGGTACACACTGGAGATGCAGCATGGCCATGAGAGTGTTGACCAGCGTGGAGGGGTCTTCTCCACTTCTCTTTGAGCTGATTGGCATCTTGGTATCAAGTACTACGTCCAGTCCTGCAGAAATCATTGACAGCCAGTGGTGGAAGGAAACCATAGCTTGCCCAACTCATCAGCTTGGCCATTCTGCTTTAACCCAACCCAACAGGAAGCCGCAAAGTCTTCCCTTCTCCTTCAAGCACCACCCAAGTCCATGCCTGCCCAGCAGCCTCTGAGGTGGGGTGGCCTGGTGGGTATTTCCCAGGGGTTACAGTTACACCACAGCAATGGGGAATCTCATTAATTACTCGTTCAGCTGAATAGTGGTAACGAAGGCACAGGACATATCAAGAATCATGTTTGCATGGCAAGTGGCACTGGAACACTCAGAGAGGGTGATGCTCCACAGAAAGGCCTGAAGCTGTTACAAGGGCGTCAGGAGACTTGATACAAAAGGCTGGCTCATTAATAGCTAATGAGGGAATAAATTATGCACCCACTCAGGTGGATTGTGTTTCTCTCTCCTCACCACCATCTCCATCACCTTCCTGCTCCCTGCTTTCTGTCCCACTTGGTTCTTTCTTCTCCTTTATTTTCCTACTTTCCTACTTCATCACCAAAAGCCTCAAAGCTGAACCCAGCCTCGCCCCATGTGATGCCCAAATCCATCCAGAGCAACCCAAGGGACCCCCCACCACCCTGAGCACTCTCTGGACACTTCTCCTGCCACACCAGGGCTACTCTCAATCCCAGAGCCCCCTGGATGCCCTCAAAGCCTGAAAGAGAAGCTCTAGGCAGCAAAACAAAAGCTTCCCAATGTGTTTTTCTCCAGGATACACCGTACCCTGCCTGCCATCTGTCCAGCCTGCACAGGAGCAGCCGGTGCTGGAGGCAGCCAAGTGCCAGCAACTCCACTCCAGCCACGCTCCAGTGGGTCCGTGGCAGGTGGAGAAGGAAGGAGAAGGTTGGGGGAGAACAAAAAGGGGGGGCTTCTCTATGCACTGGGAACTTAGGCTGCCCAACACCCCCAAAATCCAGACCAGAAGGGAAAGCAGAGACTAAGTTAGTAGAAGGAGATCTGGAGAATCTCCAAGTTCCCTGCCTGACTCAGCTGCTGCCCCAGCGCTTAAGGGAGGGCTCGGATCTATCTTGGCAGAGCATTCCCATCTGGCAAAAGGCAGCAGCTGCCGTGACTGTGGGCAGGCTGGGACTGCTACCCACTCCTATTTTGGCTGGGACAGCAATTTCCCCTTTTCCCTTCCCCAGCCCCTTTCCACTCCTGGTTTTTAGGAAGTGCTGTGGGATCTGCCTGATGCTGAGCCAAGTCTTCCCTGTCAGGTGCTCCCTCATGAGCATTAAATCCTGGTCCTGAGCCCAGGTGCGGTGTTGTCAGAGGGAGCCAAAGTCTGTGGGAGTGGGTGTTTTGTTAAATATCTTGGATCCCAACACACCTGAGCTTTGGGCCTGGCTCCTGTCAGATAGAGGAGCACAGAAAATATGGGATATTCCCTATATTAATATTCAGCCAGAGGAGCACAGAAAATATGGGATATTCACAGGAGAGCTTTCCACTATTGCTTTGAGTTTGGATTGTCAGGCAGGTCTGAGGTACAATGACATCCCTCATACACAGAGGAGGTGAAGAGCATTTAGGGCAGAGCCAGGAGTGACATCCCAGTCCCTGGACCAGCTCTTTAACAGGAGGATGATGGTCCCTATACCCTGAGGCCCCTTTTCCCAGCAATCCACCCTCTCTAATATGCCATGATCACTTTCTCTGCCCGCTCTGATTTCACAGCCCTGGCTATGCAATCCCTCCTGCCTGGGGTGGAGCTGGGCAATCTGATCCCCCTCCCCTCATCAGACTGTCTACAAACACCATCCCTAATCACTCCACACCCCACAATAACCCCGATGAAGTTCCACCCTGTGGGACTCGATGCCCAACTCGATGTTGCCGCAGCTCCTTTTCCACACCTGCCACCTCCTCAGTGGGTTTGGATAACCCCAACCCACGTCACAGCAGCTCCTGGACACCAAAATCAGGTTATTCTGTATCAGTAATAAGAAACTCCCAGGACCTCTGACCAGGGTATGTGTCTACTCCCACTGCAACTTCCTCCCTGGGGAGAGCAGCATCTCACCCTGGTATCCATGAGGGATGGCGTCAAAGCATCCTTCTCCAGCCTTATTTATTCCCCACAACAGTCTCCTCCATGAAAGGGCTGTTGCTAGACCATATTTTGTCAGCCAAAGGATGAGGAGTCACAAAATGGTTTGGTTTGAGAGGGGCCTTGTTCCATGGGCAAGGACCCCTTCCACTAGACCAGGTTGCTCCAAGCCGTGTCCAACCTGGCCTCGGACACTTCCAAGGGTTGGGGGAGCCACAGCTTCTTTGGGAATTCCATCCCTGCCCCTCCACACCCTTTCAGGGAAGAATTTCTCTCCAATACCCCATCTAAATGACACGTAACCCCATCTTTGGACCGTGTTTCTGCTAAGACACGTGTGGGTACCAGCCACATCCAGCCTGGCATTGGACACTTCCAGAGATGAGGCATCCACAGCTTCTCTGGGCTGAAGGAAAGGAGCGGGAGGTGGTTTTTCAGATAATGAGGGAAGCAAAACCACACTGATGGAAAATAAAAAGGCTGGAGCAAGGTCATAATGAAATGCTTCTCATTTGGAGCCCCTGAAAACCAGGGAAAGGTGGAGGAGCAGGCAGAAAAGTAGGAAATTAGGTCCTTTCTTCTCCCTGCACATGCTGGGGACAGCCAAGAGGAAAGTGAAGGGGCAGCTGTAACCAGCCTCAGGGGAGGGGAAGCTCCTCCTGTGAGGTGCAGGAGACAAGGATGACCTAACAGCCATTCCAAGTGGATATTCCTGCTTTATGGATTCACAAGGCCAAGTACAGCATCCCTTCATTGTCTCAAAACCCTGTCCAAATGAGGTTATGGGTGGGGAAACAGAAGCACAAGAGAGTTGAGCTGCTAAAACGTCCCTCGCATGGGGTGAGGGAGGTGCAGCTTTGATCCCTTCACTCCTCTTTTCATCCACAGCCTGAGGGAGCAGCTCTGCCTGTTCAGGTTCCTCCAGCTGAGCCTTCAAATCAGGTCCTTGCAGCAGCTGAAGCCTGGGAACATCCAAAAGTGCTTGCTGGTGTCTCCAAAGCAGCAATTTCTGTTTGTTCAGTGGTTAGTGGGGCTTGTTGGCCATGGGTGACTCTGAAAAAATTACAAAGAAAATCAAAGTTACTGTCAGTAATCTTAAATTCAGCTCACAGGGGAATTTGTGCCCCTCCTGGAGAGGCTTTAGTGGATCATAAGCAAATAACAAAAATCCCAAACAAACAAAAAAAACCCCAACAAAAACCAAACCCCAAACCAACAAAACAAATAAACAAACAACAACAACAACAACAACAACAAAATTTCAAAATAACTTGTACCAGGAATTAAATCCAACAGTGCCGCTGTCTGGGGGATGGAAATACAGCAGCTTCATTCAGCAGGATTTTTACAGCATGGCACAACATTTATTTAAATGTCACTGGGACTGGGGACAACCTAGAGTCTCCATGATCTCCTGGCTGCATTCAGCCCCAAATCCAGGGCTGAGCTGAGAAGGAATTGGGATCCCCACATCCCATTCTCTGAAGGGGGGAGGGAGGGAACACGGCAAATTCACCCCCAAAAAAGGGTCCTGCAGGTCTTGGCAAGTGGCTGTGATATAAGAGCTTCTGCCAGAACAGGACAGTGGTGCCTGTGTTTTGTCTAGGGATGCACCAAGAGGGATTTAAAGGGCTCGAGTTCCCCCTTTGCTCTTAAAAACACACATTTCAACACACACAGCAGGGTCTGATGGAGGTCAAGGCTCTTTCCAGTGGCAAACCCCATCGGTATGTGGGCACAGAAATGCTCAAGAGGAACATCAGCTGCATCAGGTCTTGGCTGCTGGGAGGGAGCAGGGTTGAGTTGCAATGAAAAATGAGCCTTGTCTTTTGGGGGAAAACTTTCACCTCAAATAAAATAGGATTTACTGGGCTGATTGGAAAGATGAGGAGGGAGCTGCTTCATTTGGTGTCATCACTCCCTTGGGAAGAAATAAATAGTTTGTCCATGGACTAAATATTTCTCTTTCTGCACTCAGAGAAACACCAGAATGAAAACACCTACATATCAATATTAATTTAAATATGATATTTATATGCATTATGATAAGCATATAAGTATCACATAACTACACAGGAACAGGTATTCAAGCCCTTCCCTGTGTCTCAACATCTGACCCCAAAGGTGAGACCTGCCCATGGCAGAGGGACTGGCACATGCTGCCAAGGGAATTCCTGGCTTGGAATTACAAAGTTGATGATTTAAGTGGGAATCTGCCAGGTCCCACTCATGCACTGAGGTCATGCTCTGGGGAGGAAGGCAAGGGTCGGAATACAGGGAGGGACCTTCCTGCCTTCAAAAATCACCAAATTTAGGAATCTAGATGCAAAATGTCCCAGGGATTTGTCACCAGCTCTGAGGTGTTGCAATAAGAAATTGAGTCACAGTTGTTTCATATGTTGAACCTCAAGTCTGTCTATATTTCTCTAAAAATCATTCACCACAGAATGACAAGCCAGGATTCTCCCACAACAAGTGTTTTCTCAGTTCCACTTCTCCAGGGCAGGGGGATAGGGGACTCCTGGTAGTGGACACCAATGCTTGGATGCGGCAGGAACTGGGAAGGTCCCATTTTCCCCTCAAATTGCTGCAAAAAACTCACTTTTCTGCTGGCTTGGAGCTCAAAGAGGCTCATTAACCTTCACTCCTGTGATGGAGGAAGGACACAAAGGCAAAGATCCCATTCAGGAAGGGTCTTGCTGGAGATGAGCCTTCCCAGCATTCTCCCTAAATGCTGTTTTCTGTCCCCAAAGCTCAATCCTTGCAGTCAAAAAATTGAGATGACTTCCAAAGCTTGGCAGATCCACCTGATGGCCTGTCACATCCCACTGCATCAGTCCCCTCTGTAGCTGTGCTTGGCCGAGCAGAAATGATGGGAAAAGACCTGACAGGCAGGAGCCCTTTCCTCCCTCCTTCAGTCATTCCCGCCTTTTTCCTGATGTTTAAAACTTCCTGTGGCTCCTCAGTGGGTGCAAACCTGAAGTGATGCTCCTGGAAGTTAAGGAGGGACAAGATTGCTCCGTAAAATTTACCCTTTTTGGGGTAAAAAAGGGGGAAAAACACCCACTCAGCACCAAGCAAATCCCTTGGGCTGGGAGAGGTTGAACTCTTAAACATGAATAAAATCATCAGGAGCTCTTGGACACTGAATTATCCATCACCCCCCAGCCTTCCTGGGGCAAAATATTTAAAATAAGTGTTTGATGAAATGCTTATTTAAAAATGATGACATTTTAAAATTTAAATTGTTATTAAATTATTATTTTTAAATTATGAAAAAAGAAAAAAAAATCAGCATTTTTTACTAACTCCCGTTGGCCCCTGAGGGGCTACAACCTCCCCTCCACCCCCCATGCCTCTTCCTGCTCCTCTCAGCCCAGCAGAAATCACCACACCTCCCTTTCCCATGGCATTTGCCCTAAAACGAGTCAGGAAAAATTGCTGCTATAAAACAAACCAACCCACAGAAACCCACCTGTGCTCATCCCTTCCATTAACAATCCCTCTTCTCCCTCCCAGGATCCCACAGGGGAGGAGGATGAGACAGGAGCTGCCAGAAAACTGTCACAACATCCCCAGCACCGCTGCCTGTGAAATGTGGATCTGCTCCCTCCGACAGCCACATCCTGCATTTTATTCCTGTCTAACAATCTAAACTCAACGCCTTCCCCCACTCCAAGCTCTGCCTAGCCTCACTCACCTGCTCAAACCCAAGACCAGTACTGTCTGTCCCAGTAAGAATAGCAGCCCCAGGAATGGTCTCAAACTGTTTTCCCTTTGCCAAAAGTCATTCCCTAACCTCAGGCAGATGGAGCTGTTTGCCAGATTATTCCTCAGTCCTCAGGTGCCCAACTAACCCACAGCCTTGGGAGGCTTCAGGTCCCCTGAGAATACAAACAAGCAGGTTTTCCTGATATTTGGGACCAGAAAATCCGGGTGAAAATCTAGGAATTGGGTATGGAATAGGAAGGAAAAGGTGACGGTGCTGGGCATCCTGTTTGACCCCAGATCCAGGGCTGGTTGCAGCCTCCTCTCTTCTCATTCCCCACAGCTTCCCTAAGAGCGGGAAAAGGAGTGATGGAGATGCTGGACCATTGAGAAAGATGCTGGATCATCCATGGAGATATTGGACCATCACTGGAAGATGCTGAACAGTTGTTGAGGGTTGGCCCATCCTCTCTGTCCCACAGATCCCAAGCAGAGACAAATTCCTGCAGAAGGTACATACCCTTGGAGATGTGACATGGGGAAGGTCTGGAAGCATCATCTCATCCCTATCCTTCTCCATGGTCACTCCTGGAGTATCTAGGAGTAGACAAGCCTCTGTGTCCATAAAATAGCAAGATGAACTGCTTGAAGAGCTGAATCAGGGGAGCCTCCACAAGCAATTTCCAAGTGGGAAATAGCTCCCTGGGAAGTAATCCTGCTGGGATTAAGGAGAAACACTCCTTTTCATCATTTCCAACATTAGCTGCCCCATGTCAGCCCACGTCCTGACTCAGCCCTGCACCCTGACACCATCCTCCCAACTCTGGGGGGCTTCTTAGAAAAGACTTTTAAGCAAAATATTAAATCTCTTATCCCAAATGAGACAAATTCCTGACTTTGGGAAGGCAAATTCCTGAATTTGGCTCTGGGGGGCTCACAGTGCGAGACCTCCTTGAAACTCCACATCAAACTGGAGCTGCCTCTGCTTTGGACACAGGGACAGGGACAGCCCCTAGCCTGGGCTTCCCTCCATCCTCACTGGAATAAAAAGTCAAAATAAGAACTATTTTTCTTGGAGCCAGGAATGACTAATTCTCCTCTGGGAATGAGGAAACAATTATGTGTCTTTCCTAGGGAAGAGAGAGCCCTTAATTACAAGGCTGGGCAAAGCCTTGGTGTAACCTTTGGAATTTCTCTCCTCCTGGCACCTCATTTCTCCATTCACTAAGTACATATGATCCCTCTCTTCCACCCCTATAGCATGACACAGCCCTTGCTGGGACATCTCTGTGGGATTAATTCCATAGAATCATTTCTTTTCTTTTTTTTTTTTTGTTTTGTTACTATGGCTGAATAAATTCTTAGTTAATTCCCAGGGGTGTACAGATCCACTCGTGGACAAACAGGGAAATTCAGCTTTTCAAATCCATAAAAATCCATGGAATTCTCTGTTTGCAGGCTGATGGTGCTCACCAAGCATGAAATTGGGGCTGCTCCATAAGAACGCCCAGATTTTGGAATGCAGGCACGCAAATGCTGCCTTTAATTTCCTCCTGGGGGAGGCCTGCAAGGAAACACCTTCCCAGGAAAAGCTAATCATAACGTAGACACATATGGATATCCCAGGGATCAAACGGGGTATCCCAGAGATCAAATGGGGTATCCCAGAGATCAAATCCTCATGGAGACATACATGCGGTATCCCAGGGATGATGTGTGTCTCCATGACGTATCCCAACAAGTCCAGCTGGATCCTACGTCAGGGATGACTTAGGAGGGGAGCTTTTATGATGAATAATGGGAAAACACCTCTGAAGTCTCGAATGGGAACAAACCGGCTTCTCCTTGGCCTTGGCAGCCCCATGGGGTCCTACCCTGCTCCGTGCTGCAGCAGGAGCTGCCTCCAGGCTTTCCACTACTCCTAATGCTGCTCCAGGAACGGTTTGCAGACTCCGCGGGGCCGCAGGAGCACTAAAACCTCGTTTAAATTCTGCTCTCACTGGGGATGGCGAAGGAAACGGCGCTGCAAATCCAACAGCCTCATTGCACGCCCCCTACTGACAGCAAGGAATGGGCAAGAGCCTGGAAAGCTGGAGAGGGATGGATCGCCCTGCGGCGGGAATCAGAGGAGTCAAGGGACGGTAGTATCCTGCGCGTTCCAAAGCACCACAGTGCCGGCACTGCGAGACGGGTACTGCCTTCCTTCCCTCTGCACTGGAAATTTCTGGAATGCAGGGCAAGTAGGAGGCTACAACGTTCTTCCCCATGGCCATACTGGTGAGACTGGTCCAGCCCCAATGTTATTTGGATGCAAACAAGGTGCCACCAGTTCAGGAACAAGCCCCAATCCCAGGAAGAGGAGACACAGGACTGTGGGCGTTTTTTTCCACTGTGTTTCACCTCCACTCCTCCCATCCAAAAATGCAGACCTTTTGTCACCTGCTCCTTTTTAAATCCGAAATGGTGTCAAATTTCATCTGCAGGCTGGTGGGAGTCACTCCTGATGGGGAGAAGCTGCCAGGGACAGAAAGGCAAAGAGGATTTTCCAGCAC
This sequence comes from Sclerurus mexicanus, assembly GCA_013396755.1. Taxonomy (NCBI): domain Eukaryota; kingdom Metazoa; phylum Chordata; class Aves; order Passeriformes; family Furnariidae; genus Sclerurus; species Sclerurus mexicanus. The sequence continues at coordinate 72,400 of VWZF01006648.1, forward strand.
CCTTTTGCAGATGATGTTTGGAACACTTATTTCTGCCTCGAGGATGTGATTGAAGCCCTTGAGTTCCCAGAAAAAGTGTCTTGCAGAGGTTTGTGTTATGCTTTCTCTGAGCATCTCTGGGGAAAATTGCTAGGGAATGAGCAGAAGGATAGAGGAATTTGCAGCAAGGACAGCATTACCTGTGGGAAATTGCTCCCTTTCAAGCCACACAGGTGGGTTACAAGACCATTGGTTCCCAAAGTGGGATATAAACCCTTTGGAATTCACCTTTTGCTCAGGGATACTCCAGGTCAAGCCTGGAACAGGACTTCCATCCATCCACAGGGCCTCTGACATGCTTTGGAACATCAGCAGGCCCCCGTGTCCTCCCATGCACCACTTAGACATGGAAGGAGGGAAAAATCCCTCTGACATCAGTGCCAGGTTCATCTCCCGGTGCCCAGACTGTGCCCACTCTGTTTCCCCTGGACCACCTAGACTCTCCCTCTTCACCTTCCCTCCTCACATTCCCAGCCCATCCCTGCCAGAGGAATCCTCCCCGATGAACACAACAGCCCCATCCAAGATAAAAGCGAAGCTGTGAATAATTCATAGCTCAATCTTTTTTACCACCGTCTGCTGTAAATATTTAAATAGCTCCAAGATGTCTGAGCTCAACTTCGGGAGGATGAACCTGAGAAGAGACTCCAGCTCAGGGAGCAGCACCACGGAGAGAGAGAGCTGGGAATGGGGCATAGGGAGGGTGGGAGATGCCCTGGGGACAGGAAGGGGACATTCCTGAGGCAGGGAAAAGGGAGCCTCAGGGGAAAAGTTGATTTATATCTCCATAAGGAACAAATACCAAGCCTTTCTGGCGTTCCAAAAACAGATAAGTTCAGAAAGGGACATATTCCCGCTGTAGGATACATGGGGACATGGTTCAGCTCTCCTCTCCTCTGCTGCCATGCCCTGTCTCAAAATCTCAGTGGAATTTCACTGGAATTTCTGATTGCCAAAAAAAAGATCAGCAAATTCTCTTTCCTCTGGGCTGCAGGTCCCTGGGCTCCGCTCTCCACCTGGAAAACAAGACAACAGTGTCTGACATTAAAACAACTTGTGATCCTGAGCCAGCTCCCAGCTCCCAGCCCAGACATGAGGAGGTTATTTACCTAATCCCAGTGGATTGGGACTATCTGGGAACTCATTGCAGAAACCAGGAAACCCCTCTAGGGACAAATCTCATCCCTACAGTGGGTTTGTTTTATTTTTGTTCATGATGTGTGGGAGAACAGCACGTCCCTGGGAAGCTGCTGAGTGGTCTCCTGCTTCAGTATCACTTTGGTGTTTCCCAACCCTCTCCACAGGGAATGGCTGGGAACAATTATTGCCACCATGGCTGCAGAGAGGAGGACTCCTGGATCTTTCCCTGATGTGTCCCATGGCCACCTTGTCCCTCCACGTCTCCTCAAGGGCTCTGCTTTGAGGCCCTTTTGGGGATGTACTCAGCTGCTGGAAGGAACTCTGGACATTTTCCTCCTGAAGGAGGGTGGGGTGGGGTGGAGGGGGGTTTTGTTCCTCCTGAAGTGGTTTTCACCAGGACTGGGGATTTTTACAGCTTTGCAAGAGCAATTTTAAATGTACCAATTGCTCTTCACTCTTCTGTTTGTCCCTGATCAGCATATGAAAACATTCTCATTGTGCTCTTGGTCCTCCTCCTGACCAGACTCTGATTGCAAATTCCCTCACCATCCTCCAATGAAAAGACCACAAAACATAATCCAGGAGGGGTTTTGATCTTGCTCCACAGCCTTGTGGGGTGTCTCAGACACTGCGCTGTCACCAGGGAGCAAGGACCACATAGCACCAGCAACTCCCACTCGTGACACTCCTGAGCTCCATCACCACAGGGACCATCCTTGGACAAAAACCAGGTCCAAAGTACCTCCATGGAGCCTGACCCTTTAATCCCTTTTTAAAAGACAATTCCTGGTATGGAAACAAGTGCAAATGGTTTAAATTGAAAGAAAGTATGTTAGTTTGAATATTAGGAAGAAATTCTTCCCTGTGAGAGTGATGCGGCCCTGGCACAGGTTGTCCAGAGAAGCTGTGGCTGCCCCATCCCTGGAAGTGTCCAAAGCCAGGTTAGACGGAGCTTGGAGCAACCTGGGCTAGTGGAAGGTGTCCCTGCCCATGTTAGGAGATGGAACTGGATGATCTTTAAGGTCCCTTCCAACCCAAATCAGTCTGAGATTCTGTGGAACAGCTTTGCCCCCTCTGGAGGCCATTTCTGGAGTTTGGCTGGTTGGTTTCCCTCCCTGGAATCAGAGTAAATGAAGAATTTGGGGCACCAAAATAATTTGCCCTTTGAATATTTGAGTGCATGTTGCTCTTCAGCCAACTATTTAACTCAGTTTTAACCTTTTAAATGCCTCTTCTTCACCAACTTAACATTTGAAACAAAAATGATTTTGTTTTCCCGATGGGATGCTTCGATAACTTCAAGTCTTTTTTTTATCTCATCTTCATTCCCAAGCCAAGATATTAATCAAAACAATATGTTTCCCACAACAGCAACAACAACAAAAGGCTTTGAGTCAACGAGTCATCATTTTTCTCTAAAAAAACCAAAAAACAAAACCCAAACCCAAAAACATTTTCCCATTCCCTGCTCAGGAATGGCACAAATCTCCACATCAGACTCTTCAGCCATGGTGGATCCTGGCCAGATGTGGAGATTCCTGGGTGTAGGTACAGGTTCAAATTGTCTGGGCAGGATTTCCTCCTTCCTCTGAGGCTGCTGAAAAGATCTACAGCCTTTGGGACATGGTAGGCTTTGCCCTGCTGGGTTTTTCCACCCACGGCCAGAGATTTTTGAGACTCTGAAGGGGAAGAAGAGCATGCAGATAAACTAAGCACTGAAGAGTTGATGAGCTGAAGGTGTTTTCCCAGCTCTTGATTGTTCTTCCTACCTCAGGGAATGAAAATAGAGGGAAATGTCCATGTACAGGGGAGATTTTATAAGTCTGTATGGATTGAAACACCCCATGGTGGGACCTCCTCCACTTTCAGACCATAGATTGCATCAAGTGTGGTGGAACCCATTGGCAGCTCAGATCCCACTGCATGGGACCTCAATCTCTGAGGGGGCTCAAAATGTCCCCAAAACCCATAAAAGGGGTTCAAAAGCTACTGGGCACAGGGACATCAGCTGTGGGGCTTCGTACCACTGCACTAGAGGTGGGAAGAGATGGAGCCTGCGAGGTACTGCTGCCCAGGGGGCCCAGGTGGCTTCAGAAAAACAAAGAAAGAGAAAGAAAGGGGGCAAAAAAAAAAGAAATCCAAAAAATCATGGAGCTGAAAGCCCTGGCAGATCAATTTTCTGCAGAAGGCTGTTGGAAAGCTGGAGGGTTCACTCTGTACTAAGTGGTTTATAGATTTCCTCTAAATAGGACGATGCAGCTGCCAGTGAAGCATGTCAGGAGGGTACAAGCCTAGTGTAGAGGGAACATAGTTTGGGACTACTGGGCTGGCCCCTTCCTCCTTTCTCCTCCAGAAAGCACATTTAGCAAGGATTAATGGGGGGACACACTCCAGGAAATGCTTCTTCCTGCTCAGTGAAGGGGCCAGGCTGAACTGTGGGCATGATCCTGCCTAAATGTACCCCCCACCTTGCCCCAGTGGTGACCCCAGAGTGGGCACGTCCATCCCACCAACACCTCCTCATCCTCCCACTCCAGGGGTCTGAAATGGGATTCCATGGGTAAGTAGGTGAGCAACGATAAAACCAGCCCTAAGTCTAAGTCAAGGTGAGATCAAAGGTGAAGGAGAGATGTTTATACCTCATCCCAAGGGGATTTGTGCTCTGATACTGTCTGGAAGAATTTGGAGAGGTTTCCATTTAACCCAACAAATGGATGAGGGGAAGAGGCCTAGAGTGGGAGGGAAGGGACTGATCAATCCACTCATCATTTATTTATGAAAACAACAGATGGAAGTGTGAGCTACAGGCCTTGCAGGAGGATTTGGAAGGAAAAACAGACAATAACTTGGGGAGGGAAAGTCTTATCCAGAGGGTTGAATCAATAGGAAGAAGAACCATATGAGACTTCTTGTCTCTCCCAAGGCCACTGAAAATCTGCACATTCTTCCTAATCCTTTTAAAAACTAAGCAGGAAGTCACTAAAAGAGGGGTGGCTTTACTCCAGGGTGGAAATGTCACCAGGACACACTGAGGACACTCCTCACTCTCAAGATGCTTGAATTTAGCCTCATCTCTCTGCAGATGCCTCACCAGGTCCCTTGCAATGTCTTTTGCTCCTCTGTTGAATATGGAAATCCTCTTGTAGACAGATCTGGTGGAGAGGGCAAATCTACTTGGCTTGGGAATGTGCAGCCAAGAGGCAGATCCCATGAGAACAGCCTTCAGCCAAAATTAAGAGAACAAGGAATAGGGTACCCTGAGAAAGAACATCTGGTAGCTCCATCTCAGGAGTCAGCATGGAAACACATCCAAAATATTCACCATCAGGAAGAGTCTGGGCTCTCCCATGGGATTCAAAGGGTTGAGCCTCCCCATTCCCATGGGACTTGGGCACCTACACCCTCACCATCACCCCCTGCAGCAAAACTTCACTCTCAATGAAGCCAGGAAAGCAGGACTGGGATCTCCAGGCATTTTAAGGTCCACTAGCTGGCAGCGTAAGGCCTGAGCAGGGACCTTATCAGGCATAAAACTGGAGTAACTCCAGGAACATGTGCAGGATCAGGGCACCAAAGACATGGCAGAGGGTGCTGGGGCTTTGGCAGCTCTGGAAACCAAAGGCAGCCTAAGCTGTGCAGTTGGGGATGAACCAGCTCAGTCACCTAGAAAATCCAGCACTGAGCTGTCTCAAAGCCCTGTTGACCCTTTCACTGCCAGGGATGGGACCTTGGTGTTCCTGGGCTCCTCCTCAGCACCAGAAATGACTGCTGTGAGCAGGGATGACTCAGGGGTATGAGATGACTTGTATTTGGTGTTGGGAAAGATGGCACCTCTGGGAAAACGGAGCCCCTTGACTCACCTCCTCTCACACACTTGGGGCCATTCCCAGGAGAACTTCATGGAGTCTTGTTGCCAAGAGCACCATCATGGTCAACAGGGAGAGATTCTCCACATCCATCACCAATCTCAGTCTAGATACCTCCCTTTAGGCAGAGAAGCAATGCCATGAAATTCTCATTTCTCTGCATTCCTAGTGAAAGGATTCAGGGAAACAAGCTCAGCTGGGCCATAGATGGATGTGAAAGAGATGCCATCCAGCAAAGCCACCCTGCTGTCCCCACAGTGCCACCCACAGCATTGTGTTGGTTGGCCACTCAGCCTGTCTTTGCTTGGCAAGGGTTTTCCTTGGAAAACCATCCGGCCGAGGCATGAGTGGGCACTGTTCCACTACAGCAGATGGTGGGAGCACAGGCAGACAAGAAAGCACATCCCAGCATGCCAAAGGCACAAAAAGAGCATCCAGAGGGGTCTCTTTCCTCTGTAGGCATGAGAAGCAGCAGCTGAGAGAGCACAGGGAAATGTTCTTATGACTCCGCTGTGGAAGTATAGATCCAGGCGTGGAGCTGGTGGTGGGAAGTCGTTACAGTCATGAGAACCCCATATCTCAGCACTGCTCTGCCTGGGTGTGTATCAAAACTATCCCATCTCACATATCCTACAACAAGTCTTCATAAGGGTCTTCCAGGCGCCCTGGAAGTCCAAGTGGCACTTGAAAGTGAAGTGTCTTCAGTCCATCTGATCATTTTCCTGACTCCTTCCACCATAAATGCAGAAACCCAGGTTCTTTGCAGGCTTTCCTCCTCTTGCCCTAAGGCAAAGAGCTAAATTAAGCTGGATGAATCATGTGGAGGAGTTTCTCTCCTGGCTGCAACAGGGCTCCCAACACCAAGACCAAGCAGAGAGTCATCCTGGAAACGCCTCCATGAGACATCCCCTCTGGGAACCAGCCTGATGGGGAGCCTGGTTCCAGTGCTCTTCATTCCCAAGGAGCATGACCAGGGTGACAAATTGTCTCCTCCTGGCCATAGGGTCAATCCCTGGGGTCAACACAGGGGGTGAGACTCATCCTAGCTGGGAGGGGGGTGGGGAGCGGGATGAGGACAGAGATTGATAGGACAGTCATCTCTCTGCCCATCAGCAGCTTCTTGGAGTGTATCTAATCCACTAAAACACATTACCCCAATTTTCTATTTATGGCAAATGAATGTCTAATCCATGAGCTTTGTGCTGAGCCAGCAGGTCTGTGGGTGCTGCTCCCACTTCAGCAGGGAGAGGATGAGCTCCCAGGAGCCACATCCCACAGCAGAGACCAGCGGAGACACCCCTGAGCCCCTGCCAGGGACAAACCCTCCCCTTGCAATCCCACTTACCCTGAACAGCATGAAAACAATGTCTTGTCACAGCTAAAAGTGCCTTGGCTTCTCTTTTTGGAGCTCTCAGGGCTTGTTTACTCCTTGTTACAACTCCCACCATAGCCATAGTGCCTCCATCTTGCCTTGAAACCACTTGAGCTAAATCCATGTGTTATATTCCTCTACAGCACCATCATTAAGGATGAACTAGGGCATAGAGGGACCTCAAATGAGTGCACACTTGGATTTAATGGGTGTATTTGTGTGTCCATGCATAAGTCGCATGGATGTGGAACAGCTTGGGGTACCCACCTACCAACCAATGCAACCTGCCAATGTTAAAGCAGCCAAATGGCAAAGGCAGCTGAAAACCTGAGTCCCCACAGGCAGTGGGGGGTGCCCAGGCAAAGGCTGAGCTTCCTGAAAATTGGCCAAAAGAATCAGCAGGTCTGTGCTGCCCCACATCAAACCCAGGCTCCCTCCAGTGCAGGATGGACATCAGCAGCACCCAGGAGAACCCTGGGACCACAAAATAGAGGAAAAGGCACCAGCTGCCCTAGGGATGGGCTTCTGCTCTTTTCCAAGCAGTATTTCTGCCTAGACAGTGCATGAATCCAGATCAGCTTCCAGCTCCTCCCTGCCCAGAGACGCTGCAGGCAGCAGGAATGCAAGGATAGATCTCCAAAGGGTCTGCAAGGATGGAGATGCTGCTGCTCCAGGGTCGGTCCCAGGTGTCTGAAGCTTGAGCATCCTCAGGATGATGGTGGAGGGCAGCTAATGTTATCTGCTGGCTACCCGCCAAAGCAGGGAGGGAGACCAGAGGAGGATTTGTGCTGCAGAGCCATGCCAGAGAGCTCTTCAATGCCCTTCGTCTCCGTCCTTGTGCCTCCTGTGTGGTCCAAACCCCTCCAGGGTGGCACACCAAGTGTTCTTGTCAAGGGACCTCACATCTCTTCCCACCCTGGGAAGTTTCCCGCTCACATGAATGTCCAAATGATCCACGTCTGCTGCCTTCATTGCAGGTGGAATGGGAATACTGGGAAGGGGTGGGTGGAAGGGAGGGGATGTTCATGGAGAGGGATTTTTCAGGACCACAGCCCTGTGTGCAGCACAGTTAGACTTTTAGAAACTGAAGCGTAACTAAAATGCTACTGGGGGCTGAGCAGACATGCCCTTGCCCTTCAATCAGTCAAAACTACAGGAACAGCTTCTGCATTGCCCGTCCTCCACTGCTTGAGTCACTGCAGACAGACCAGACATCTGCATCTCCTCTTTCCTAAAGCACTTTAGAGCTCCTAATGAAAAGCACTGTGTGAGAGCCATGGAACAACAGCACCAGAATAATAATAGTTACTCTCTGTGCCTGCTTCTTGCCAGCCTTACTGGATGCCACAACCTTTTTTTCCTATGTCTGTCTTTGTGAAAGTATGACCTGTTATACCAAATGCTCTGTTGTTGTTGGGGTTTTTTCATCCTTAAGGGTTTCAGGGCATTACAGTAACTCAAACCCTTTAAAAACATTTGTGAATAAAGTGCTTTGGGCTGCCTGTCTGGGAGGTGTTATACAAGTGCAGAGCATCCTTCTTTCTGATTTGATGGAGGTCCTTCAGGGTTAAATCCTCCTTCTGCCTTTTAAAGAGTGGAAATAACCAGCATGTGAATATTCAAGAGCATGGATCAGACTAGTCTGGAAGTGGAAGAAGTTGCAGCCATCTGTGCAGTTGCTGGAGGGAGGCCAACAGCCAAGGGGAGCCTCATCCCTCCATCTCTTGGAGGTGCCAATCTCTCCATGGAGCACACTGAGCCCAGGGGACCCCAGATCAAACTGCTTGGTTTTAGACATCTGAAGCTGCAAAAACAACTTGCAGCCTTCCTCCTTCCCCTTGGGCCTGCCCAGCTCTCCCACAGGAATAAAATACAAGGTTTGGAGCAAAGTGGGGCTGGTGGTGGGCAAAATGCTGATGAAGCTAATTGGAAAGGCAAGAGCCATAACCCATCTTCCCTCCACCCTTCCCACCCTCCCAGCCTGATTTTGGGCTTTCCAGGACTCAACATCCAGGATTTGTGACCAGGCTCCTCACTTTCCTCTACAGCAGCCAAAGCAGGGTGAGGCCCCTTCCAGATGGGATCCAGCTGCCTGCAAACATTTCCTTGTGGATGAGAGGGCTTTGATCTAGAGGCAGCTACCCAGAGACCACTAAACACCTTTGTTTCTTGGGTCATGACTCAGGGATTGCTGGAACCTCACCATGGCTATGTCACCTCATGGAATCACAGAATGGTTTGGGTTGGAAGGAACTTTTAACATCCTCTTGTTCCAAATCCCCCCTGTCATGGAGGGCCTGATGTCTTGCTCATGGAGGACTTGCGAGTTTAGCTGATCCATCCAATGGATCCCTTTGTAAACTTGGACAATACCGGGCTGTATCTGCTGTTACCTCTTTCCACAACTCAGAAATTTTATTACCCGCTAAGCCAAAGCTGGTAAAGCTGCAAGATAAAAATGCTATTTCTGCCCAGGATTTCTGCAGCTGCCTCCAAGCATTTGCAGCCACTTTCTAGTTATTAAAGCTCAGCTATGAAGAGCTATACTCCTTCAGCAGAGATTTGCCTTTAATTAGCCAAGGATAAAAGGACAGTGGAAGACAACCCCTCTCCTAAGTGGGAAAGACTCCTCTCTCAAACGCTGTGACATTGGCATTTCTGTGGAGGCAGGGAGCAGGTGTCTGGCAGAAGGGATTTGTTCTGCTTCCCTTCCCCGCCCCAAACCTTCACCTCTTGCTGGGTAAAAAAACGCAAACCACCCCTGGGGCCTCATCCTGCCTGGTGCCTGCCGATTTGAGACGAAGGAGATGCGGGAGGGAGGTCACAGATGTGGGGGCAGCTGGTGGGTTGTGCTGAGCGGGTCTCCATGTGGACGTGAGGAGCAGGATGACCTTGGAATCTCCAGCTCCCCAAACCCCAGTGCTGCTCTTGGCAGAAGCTGGTTTTGGCTGCATTAAAGCAGCAGCAAAACAAACTCAGAGCTGTCGGTGGCCCTGGGGTTTCTCTGCCAACCCTGAGGCTGCAGTTCTCAACCCCTTGGGTGCCTGTGAACTCCTCTAAACCAACAGCTTCCCAAAGACTCCTCCAAGGAGCATCATGGAATTCTGGCATGGATAGATGCCCCCACCTCCTGTGCCCAGCCAGGGTGCTGAGTGAGCTTTGCCCCAGTGACAGCAGAGCACAGAGGGCAGAAGGGAGGCAAACCTTCTGCTGAGCTTTCAGGAAACCTTCCAGATTCCCTGGACTCAGAGTCTCCCGCTATTTTTTTAGGATAAAAAGTTGAGGCAGTTTACCATGGCTCTTCCCCAGCACAGAAAGGCACAAAGCACCGGGAAGTCCAAGTATCTCTGGGATGAGGAAGGTGCCTTCCCTGGGGAATTGTGGTAGCATTGGAGCAAGGGGCCTAAATATTGGTGTATATCTAAATATTTGAGAAGAGCTGGCTTTAGTCCTTGGATCTTCTTTGTCTAACCTAATGCTTTGTATATGTGGGGCCTCAGGAGACTCAGTTCTGACTCTGTAAAATTCAGATTCATGTTTAATACACGTAAATTTGCTTTTCTTTGCTTAAAATACCCCTTCTTCCATCCCGGACACCGTTCCAGGGTGCAGAGGAGAGCTCTGCTCCCAGGAATAGGTTTTTCAACACCCAGCACAAATGCAAAGGAGAGAGAAGAAGGAGCAAGGAGGAAGTGGGAAGGAAAAAGAGAGACCTGTCCTGATTTACAGAGCTGTGGGATAAATGTGCGTCTTGGAGCTGTGCAAGCTACAAACCTTTGACTAGAGGTTACCTAAAGATAGATTGTGGGGGACTCACTTCACACGCCCACCCTTGCAAATTTTGTGTTCCCAGCTGCCTGGTTAAGGCTCTTTGGAATCACCATCACTGCAGTAGCAATGGTTCAACTTAGCACCAGCTCCCACTCGAGTCCCACCACCCCAAGCTCCCACAGAGCATCACCAGGACAGCGGCAGCATCTCAAATGTGGGATCATTTTCTCTTTCCTACTCTCAGCATCTCACTTAACAGCCTCCTCACAGGTCCAGTCTGGGAGGTGCTTTCAGGATCCAAGTGCCCACTTTGACAAATGGAATTGGACTTGCTCACAGCTAAAAACTTCTGCTGGTCCCTGGGGAACATGAGATGGGCTATAATGGGGTTTGAGCATCCTGAGCTTTCCAGGAGAAGAAACACAGGTAGTGCTTTCTTGGCACTTGAATCCTTGCCTTCCTTGATGGAAAGAAGCAGGATTTAGAGGGATTCAGCCCCTCAGCTGGGAGAGGAGCTTCTGCAAATGTGTGCACTGTGGTCTTCCCATGACAGGGAGCATCACTGTGCCACCTTGCAGGTCTCTGACTTATAAGATCCAGAGTGAATCCATGAGGAATTTCATGGGGTTTTGGCTGGTGACTCTCTGCAAAGAAAGTGGCGGAAAGTAGGTCAGTTAGCACATGCAGAACCAGCCAGGCTGCGCTCAGTGGGATCAGCTGCTCTCCACAGTTAAGATCACAGGCTGGGAGCCTCCAGTGTGGGGGCAAAAGGGCTGTCCAGATGTATGGAAGTCTCCCGTAGGATGAGGTGATTCTTCCATCCTCTGTGTCTCTCTGAAGGGTGTAAAAGCCCAAGCAGCTCAGCTGGAGGAGGAGGCAACACCCCTGATGTCATCTCCTGCATCCTCGGAACACGGCCGGGATGGTGCCACATGCTGACATTCTGGCAATTTAAAATAATTATCATGTCTGCCTCACAGTTTCCTCCTGCAGCGACTCCAGAGAGCCTGTGCAGTGCAGGCTGTTCTGGAAACTCCTTGTTCCACGTGGTGTTTAGGTATTTAAGACCCCACAACCAACAGAACACCAATAAGGGAAGGGTCTGGCATCTGCCAGAGCTGGCTGGAGCATCTTCTGTGCTTGGAAATGGATCTGAGGAGCATAAATTGGTCCAGTTTGGGGCCTGCTTCCACTCAGCATTATGACAAACACTGACATTTTGCTCAAGGTGCAATTGCTCATAAATACTTGTTATTTTTTGTGCACTCAGATGGTTTTCCACACTTAAATGTTCATAATTGGCTGCTTCTCTCCACCCAGTATCCATCCACAAGTTCAGCCACCAATTTATGCATTTCCAGTCTCCTAATATTAAGATTTGCCGTTTGCTGGAACCTTGGAGGCAGCTTAGGAAGTTGTTAAAGTCAGGGAAACTGAGGCACAGAATGGGTCATGACATTCCTGGTCACACAGTAGCCGCATTGACATAAGTGACACTTGAACGCAAAACTCTGAGCCCATAGCAGGGGCTCTTTCATGACCAATATGAGGGGATTTGGGATGGTTGCGATGCAGGTTTAGCACTAACCCTTGGTTTACCAAGTGGTGCCACCTCCTAGAGCCGAGCAGGACCAGCCCATCCATGGCAGAGGGAGAATCTCTGTGTTCTCCTTGTGTTTCCCCTCCATCCCATTAACACAGAGTAGGGGGGGTTACCTTGGCTCTGCCCTCTGAGAAGAGGAGCCCAGAGCAGCCTCATTACCTATGAAAGCCACCAGGCAATTGGGCATGCCCCAAAACACAAGTACCCCAAAGCCTCTTCTGCCCTTTACTGCCCAAAGACACTTGTGGGAGAGGAGACAAAACAGCAAATGAAAATATTGTTACAGCTGTTCCCTGTGAATGGACAAACAAACCCTTCCTCTGCAAGATTTGAAGCCATCCCGGAGAGTCCATCTGCATTCCCGGCTGGAGATCCTACTAGGAGACATCTCCAGGGATACAAGGTTTGTAACTCCACATTGGATGTGCTAGCAGCACCATCCCTGCCTTTCAAGAGGAATCATCAACTTTAAAAAAAACCCCAGTGGGTGCTCATGAAGACTCCAAGAGCAGGTTTATTGGCCGGCACCACCCATTCCCTGCATGGACACAGCTGATAGCCAAGCTGGAAGAGTGGAGAATGATGGAGAATGTGGGGTTGACACCAGTTCCAGCCCCTTTCTCTGGAGCTGGGAGCTTTTTTGAAGCATATCCCGTGGGAATGCCATACACACCATGCAGCATGTCCGTAAGTCCCGGTGCCCATCACCAAGATCCATCAGCTCCTCCCAGAGCATCTCCCCCTCCACCAGCCCCTGCAAACTGGCTGATGGTGGAACACAAACTGATTTTTTCCATGGCTCAGACTGATTCTTCCTGTTATCACAGAAGGTTTAGTTGTAGAGAAAAACACACCAAAAATACAACTGCTTGTCTATTCTTCTCCCACCCTCCACAGAACTGATAGCAAAATAACTCCTCAATAATATACATATTTATTTTCTCTTAATTAGTGCTGATATTTACAAAAATCATGATACTCTGTGAAGAATAAATTATATACACTCATGATAAACCAGACAGCAAATGCTCATTTGGGATATATATGTACACAGATCTATATACCTATATACAATGGGCAGCCTTATTGACTTGGCTGGGTCCCCCAGCCCCTTTCCATCCAAACCCCCAGACACCCCCACCCTGTCAATAAGAGCAGGAACGTCTATAAACACTGTGCAATTCAGGTACAGCTGGTGTCTAAATTTTTGTCTAGCAAATGCATGGTTAAATGACTTGAAATTCCCACGAGTCCTCCTTTAACAGTTGATAGGCCTCTCTCCACTCCAGGTCCCATTTCTTCCGTAACCGTGGAAACAAAAGGTTCAGCTCCAGCATCCTTAGGATGAGTCCTTCTTGGATTTCCTCTTCCTATTGATTCGCTCAAATTAGTCACCATATGCAGGGTTGATCCAATATCCATTTTTTCCCCTTGCTCCTCTTTGGGGATGACATTGAAGGACAAGAGCACAGTCTCAGGCAATGAGGGAGCAAGTGCAAACAGATAATTACAGGCTTTAGGCAGCAGAAAATATGAAAAATTAATATTAATTAAGAAAAATTCCAAGCCCCAAAAGACCAACACCAACCTCAGAACAGCCACGCACAGGTGGGGAGGGGACGTAGTCCCCTACGAGGGTCCCTGTGTAGACCTTGTGTGGTTACATGATGTCCAGCGACTCCTACAAGCCATCATCCCCTCTCTGGAGGAAAAACATGGATAAGGAATTCCTCTCTCATCGTGCACAACTGAGCTGGGGGATGTTGTGCCTGGGTGTAAATTAATGTTGTGTTCACAGGGATGATTTGTGTCACTGGAGGCGCATTCCTCTCCCCTGGGATGGGATGCAGCAGGATCAGAGCACTCAGTTCTGAATAGCAGGATGAAATTTGGGCAGCCAAATGAAGTACCATCACAGGTAGACCAAGGCCATGGGGTGCTGCTCACACAGGGCTGGAGAAGGGCAGGGCTCTGGCCAGAAGTTGGACTTGGCGAGGGGCAACCTTGTTCCCTTCAGGCCTCCTCGTAGAAGCAGCAGCGGGTCCCCAACAGGAGGGAATTACAGTCTTATTTTGGGTGCAGAACAAAACGGTTTGGGGCTGACTCCTTCTTTCCTCAGCCCCTTTTACTCTGGCAGCACACTGACCAGCTCCCATAGTTGACTACCAAGGATAACCACCATGGATAATCACCATGGATAATTATGGAGGATAACCACCATGGATAAGCACCATGGATATCTACCAAGGATAGCCTCCAGGAATAATTATTATGGATACCTATCATGGACAACTTACCCCCGTGAATGGAGGCAGAGAATAAGGTCTCACAGTACAGACTTTGAGAGAAGGTTTCAAGGCCAGGTTGGACGGGGCTTGGAGCAAACTGGTCTAGTGGAAAGTGTCTCTGCCCATGGCAGGGAGTGGAACAAGATGATCTTTAAGGTCCCCTTCCAACCCAAACCGTTCCATGATTCCATGATAAACCTACCCTGGCTCCAAACAACTAGCACACTGGGACGAAAAGTTGCCATAGCTCAAGGGACTTAAAATCTGAGCATTACAAAAAATAACCTCAAAACCCTGCTTGGTGCAGCACAGCATTTGCATCACCACAAAATCCCTTCAACTTCTGCTTGGCTTTCCCTGCACAGTCACAGAAAAGGTTGTGATGGATCCAAAATGGGGATTTGGGATCAGGAGGAGAGACAATGCAAAGCTGCTGATTTGCAGAGGGGTGCAAGGAGCTGAATGCCACCAGCCCCTCAGGATGCTCCCATTTCCAATGCCAGATTCAGCTCTCCTTCACTTGGAGCCATCCTCAAGTGTTTTCCAAGTTCTGGAAAAGCTACAAGACTTTGGCAGCAATTTCAAGGGCTGACACAGGGATTATCTGATAACAAAGCAAGGCCCTTCCTGAAATGCCTCCTCCTCTGTCTTTTCCTCTCCTTCTGTGTATTTATGGAGAAATATGCCCATATTTATACACCTACGTGCCACACTCTCATCATGCCACTCTAGAGATCCTTTTTTTCTTATAGCTCACTATTCAGATCTGAGGGACTTTGACACCAGATTTCTCTGCAGAGATTAATTTTCTGATAAAACCGTGCCCCACAGAGATCTCTCCTAATCCCTTGGTAGTATCCAGGTGGTATTTGAGCCTCAACCAATTGCCCTTAGTGGAGATTTTGGAAGATATTAAAGGACTGATGGGTCACTTGAAGGCTTGGGCATGTGGCTGAGTGTAGAAGACAATCTGCCTTTAATCCCAGCTTTCCATTTCTCCAAAACCGTGGCACAAAGGATAAAACTAAAATAGAGGTGCTGTGTCCTCCAGGAGCACCTCCACAGAGCAGAGAGCTCCAGTCCTTCATCCCAACCCTGGAGAGAGGCAAGTTTCTCCTCAGGAGGAGGAAAGGAGCTAGACCACCTCCCTTCAGTAGCCTCACACAATGAAAAATAGATGGTAGGACCCCACACTTCCCTGGTCCCTAATTTAGCATACTCAGTCTGAGACATTTTGCAGCTCATTTTTCCACCTTTTCAGAGTCAAGAGGAGGTTGGGATGCTCAGCATCTCCACAGAAACAGGCCCAGAGCCTCTCAAACCAAATTCCTTGAGAAAAAGAAAAAGAAAAAAATAAAAAAATATCGCAGTCTCCTGAAAAACTGGTTCAAGATCACATCAGTGAGTCAGAAGCAAAGCTAGAAATAGCACTAGAGCTCCGACCTGCAGGCACAAATCCCATTAAAAGCTATAGGGGAACCATTTCTCTGTACAAGGGAGAAATCTGGATCCTTCTGTTTCATGCAGATAGAGAGTTCCCTTGCAGCCATGGCCCCCACTGACCTTTCCCACCCTCAACAAACATCTGAGCACTGATCTGGGCATTTTCCCTGTTTTCCAAACAAGGGCAGCACAGAGCCAATCTCCTACCAGGGCTTGTTTGCCCAGGAACATCTGCCAGGGTCAGCAGAGGAGGTGCAGGATCTGTCCTAAGGAAGGGGCTGGCTGTGCTGGCCCTGCCATGAGGATAGATGTCAGCTCACATTGGTGACAACAGGAGAGTGGTCTCTTGCTCTTCCTCCCCATTTATCCCTGCAATGCACCTCTAGGGCTTCCAAAGGCAGCTGGGACCCCACAACTTAGTGAGAGGGTTTGGAGGTGCCCGATCCTACTTATGGATCCACTCTCCACTCCTGACTGGCCTTGGAAAGCCCATAGGAACATTATTCCCTAAACACTATCTCCCCAAAGGAAGTCACGACCTTCCTCCTCACCAAGCCACAACAGTGCTTGCACTCCCAACATGCACTCAAGGCTTTGGCCAATAATCCCAAATCATTCCAAGTCCAAAGGCATTAAACAACCTTCATAAAGTCTCACTGAGTGCCAGAATCTTCCCCAAAATGCTGTAGCAACCTTGACCAGGAAGGGGATCGCCTAGAGTAGGAGCACCCAGAGGTGGGCGAGCAGTATCCCAGCACATCCAGCAGCTTCCCTGTGCAAGTTCAGGTCCCCACAGACCCACCATGAGCTGGATCGAAGAAAGCTGGCTGACTGCCCTAGGAATCAGGCCCGAGACAGTGACTCCCGCCAGCTCTGCCTCATTCAACAGGATGAACTTCAGGAGCCAAGATTTATTGCTTTTGCTTGTGTTGCTTTATTTTTATGTGTGTGGGGGGGTTTCAGGGGTTTTCATTCCTGAACTGTCCCAGGAAAGTGGGAGCAGAGGGCTCCCACTATAACAAGATTAAATTCAGGCTGGGCGTGCTGAGCACCCCTGAGCCCCAACCCATGGATGCTGCTTGTCCTCTGCCCCAAGCAGAAGGCAGACCTTCCATGCACAAGCCATGGTATTAATTATAGCCAGGCCAGCATCAGTCAATCAATCAAGTAAAACTGAGGAGTGATTACATCTAGCCAAATGGACCCACCTCAGCACCAGATGGATCTGATCCTGGACCAGCATTTGGAACCGTTGCTGTAAAATATGTTAGCACCGGATGGTTTATTGTTTAGTAGGGTTTTCCTCTCTGAGCTCAGGAAGGGCCTTTGACCTCCTCCATGTGCTCTGCCAGGAGGTTCCCTCCTTGTGCCCACACTTCATGCAGTGGCACAGCACTGATCATGCCCCAGTTCAGACCAAATTCACCCCAACTGAACCCTGTTCCATAGCCCAGGGAAGATTTGATCAACTGTGACCTTGGCAGAAATTTGCATCTCTGTCCCCTGACCTGGCATCCAATCTCTGGGGATTGTCAGCAATAGGGGAAACACAAGGAAACCCAGATGGGGTTGGGGAAAGCAGATGAGATCCCCCTGAACCAACAGCTCCCATCCCCAAATGCCACTGGGGATGAAGCAGACATAACCTCAGGCTCTCTGCACCCGACCTCACTGCTCCAAAAACCCTGGAAGAAGGCAAAGCAAATGCTCAGAAGCATCAGCCTGGATCCAGCCCACCCTCAGCACATGCTCTCTCCATCATAAAGGAATAAATCCCCAGCCCTGGGGCTCTATGTGGTTGAAAAGGAGTTTTCCAGCCCAAAAAACACCCTGCCCTGGTGATCCCATGGGCTCCACATGGCAGGTGATCCTTCTCCAGCCCATGTCCCACCATTCCAGCACATCTAAACTGGGAAGTCCTCAATGCCCCAAGAACTCTCTTTGCTGAAGATTTGGCCCTGTAGTCACTCTCTAAATATCTACATACACACACACAAGAATTACATGGGAACGGCTAAAAACTGCTGAACAAACAAACCAGAAGAGCCAAAACCTGCAATTTCACCTGCTCTTCATGCCCTCTCTGATCTGCTGTGGTTTCTGCTCCTGACACCAAGATTAATGACTTGCCCCATAATGAGTGCAGGTGTTTAACTTTCAGCTCACCTTCCCTCTCTTAGTCAGCTCTTGTGTTTGGATGCTTAGACACTCAGGCTTTGCCTTGTTATCTATTCCACCATTGTCAGCACATGCCCCCCCCCCCCCCCCCTTTTTTTCCTGNNNCTCCCCCCCCCCCCATCCTATTTTTAACTAGAATTGAGATTTTTGAACTTCCATGGATCTCCTTCAAGCCACCGGAGAATCTATAAACACTATAAACATGAATACTGTATAGTCTACTAAGAAAATATATATTTGTGTGTGTATTAAATATTCAGATTCATGCAACAAATATCCATGCAGCTGTACTGTATTACTGGTTAAATTTCACTGCAGTATAAATATATTATAGGCCACAGCATAGTTGCTCCTGTTTATATATATATATATATATATACATAAAAAAGATGCTTTTTCCAACTAATTTTCAATGTGTCAGTGGAGGTGTCTTTGGTGAGCCTTGAAATATTGGGGATGGAAGTGTCATCTAAAGAAATACATAAAATCCAAGTGCTTGATTTATTTGCTTGGCCCTCCTGATGCCTGGCATCGAAAATTTAAGACTTAATAAATAATGTGCCGTCACACTAATTATCCCTCCCCTGGGCCTCACACAGGCACACTGCAGTGGCTGAAACTATTGCAGCATGCAGCATTTTCAGTTATGAAACACGAGCCTGGGTGATGGGTCTGGGCTTGGCATTCCCAGGGTGGAAACCTGAGCCTTGCAGCAATTCAGACACTTGCCTGCATCGTCCCTTCATTAAGTTCTGCCTGACCTTTACCAGCTGTTCCCTGGAAGCTAGTTGTCACCCAGGACAGGGACCTGGCACAGCCTGGAGTTGTCCCTCACATCCCCATTCCACTGTCAGAAATCCCCTCCATACCTTTGAAAACCCACTGGGATGAGAGAAGGGCAACAAAATGGTTTGGGTTTGTTGGGTTTGGGTTTGTTTGGTTGTTTGTTGGTTTTGGTTTTTTGGTTTTTTTTTTTTTTGGTTGGTTGGTTGGTTGGTTTTTTGTTGGTTTTGTTTGTTTTTTGTTTGTTTGGGTTTTTTTGCACAGATGCTTATTCAGTGTGGAAATCAAAGGTTAAAAGTCACTTACACAGCTATTGCTTCCCATGCAGAACCAAATATACACCGTAGAAAATACTGTGTTAACTACAATGCAGAGCAGAACTCAATATCTGCAGTTGTTCCACTTCAGCTTTAAATACATTACTAGATTTTAGTGACTAGACATCAGTTAGCATTTTGGTGATATTCACATAGTTTGTGTTAGCTAGAGTGCAATTGGCTGTCTTCAAGTTCTCCTCCCTAAAATCCTCATTGCTATTGTTTACACCTTCCTGAATCTCCATATAATCAGACTTACTAATAGTAGAGGCACTTCTGCTTTTCTTTAGGTCAGGGGAAGAGGGGATCTTTGGGCAGCTGGTTACTTGCAGATATTGAGCCTGCTCCTCTCCCTCTGTCTCCCGGTGGTAGAAGTAGTTGAAGTTAGACACTATGACGGGCACTGGTAAGGCAATCGTTAATACGCCAGCGATGGCACACAAGGAACCCACTATTTTCCCCCCGATGGTTGTGGGGACCATGTCTCCGTAGCCAACAGTCGTCATGGAAACCACAGCCCACCAGAAGGCATCGGGGATGCTTGGGAACTGGGACTCGCTCTCATCAGCCTCAGCGAAGTAAACGGCGCTGGAGAAGAGGATGACACCAATGAAGAGGAAAAATATCAAGAGGCCCAGCTCCCGCATGCTGGCCTTGAGAGTCTGCCCCAAGATCTGCAGCCCCTTGGAGTGCCGGGACAGCTTGAAGATCCTGAAGACCCGAACCAAACGGATGACTCGGAGGATGGCCAAGGACATGGCTTGTTGGCCTTGCTGACCATCCTCTGGCTTCTCAGCCAGCTCCGTCCCTAAGGTGATGAAGTAGGGAATGATGGCTACAATGTCTATAATGTTCATAATGTTGGTAAAAAACCCAGCCTTGCTGGGGCAGGCAAAAAACCTCACCAAGAACTCGAAGGAGAACCAGATGATGCAAAGTGTCTCCACAATGAAGAAGGGGTCTGTGAAGGAAGTGGACTGCTGGTACCCCATGCTGCTGTTGGAGTAGGGGGGGTGGCTTAGACTGCTGCCATGTATATCTTCATTCTCGTCCCGAAAAATGGGCAATGTTTCCAGGCAAAAGCTGACGATGGAGATTAAAATCACCATGACGGAGACAATAGCTATTATCCTGGCAGGGCCTGAGCTTTCGGGGTACTCAAAGAGCAACCACACTTGTCTCTGAAACTCGTTCTCAGGCAACGGCCTCTCCTCTTCTTTGATGTAGCCTTCATCCTCCCGGAACATCTCCATTGCCTCTTCCCCCAGTTCATAGAATCGAATCTCTTCAGAGAAGATGTCTAAGGGCACATTAACTGGCCTCCTCAACCTCCCACCGGACTGGTAATAGTACAAAATTGCATCGAAGCTGGGTCTGTTCCGGTCAAAGAAATACTCATTCCGGAGAGGGTCAAAATATCTCATCCTCTTTTTAGGATCCCCTAATAAGGTCTCTGGAAACTGGGCGAGTGTCTTGAGCTGTGTCTCGAAGCGCAGGCCCGAGATATTAATGACCACCCTCTCACAGCACTCATGGTCAGTCTCAGGGTTATATGTGTCCTGCGGGTGACCAGGAAGAGCTGCAGCTTCATCTGCAGGATCTCCAGTAGCAACTGTCATATTGGGGTTTCAAAGAAATCCTTATGCTAAACTCTTCCCAGGGCCTGGTGCTGGGATCAGGTTCAGGGCAGTGCTACTATCCTGCAGAAGGACAGGTACGTAGGGTTGGAAGAGTCTCATGAAAAGGCGAAGGGATGAGATTAAAAAAACAGAAAACAAAATAAAAGAAAAAGAAAAAGAAGAAGAAATAAAACTGCCCCTGCTGAGAAAGAGAGAGATGGAATAAAGTTGGGGGGAGGAGAGCGATCCCTTCACTAGCACTTCTATCCCCTTCCTTAGGGGGTTAATTTGCCTTGTTTGAGACAGAGTTCAACCACTCCCATCTAAACCCATTAGATGGAACAGAGAAAACACCTGAGGAACCGTCACCTGTTCAAAACCAGCATGGAAAAACTGCCATTGGCAAAGCAGGGCTTATTTTTTGGCTAAAATCAAAATTCCAATGAAAAAAGAAAAAAAAAGGAAAAAAAGAAAGGAGGAAGGGAAGAGAAAGGAAAGGAAAGGAAAGAAGAAAAATAGCCCCATCCAGCCCTAAAGTGGCGAGGGGACCCCGCGGGGTGCCGGGCTCAGCTCATTCCCAGTCATGCAGCGAAGTGTTAATTAACATTTAACCGTGCGATCTGCGGCAATCAACCCTCTAGGAAAGCTCCAACTCGGCGTTTAAGTTTAACACCTTCCCAATCCTTTTGCCCTGGCCACGAAGCAGCGGCTCGGCGACATGCTGCCCTCCCTGCCTGCAGCCAAGCTCTGGAATGTGAAGCCGGAGATTCCCCATGGACCACCGCAGTCCCCCTCCTCGGCCGCTCGTGTCCCGGCTCCTGTCATCCTCTGCAAACCACCATGGCACACAGAAAACAAATCACATTACCTGGAGAAGCCAAATCTTAGTGTCTCTTAGTAACACCGATTATCTGACCCTGGGGAAATCCTAGAGAGAAAAACAGGCTTCCAAGATCCCCATAATTTCCTCTCTCTTCAAAGTTAAAAATAATGGTGAGTCACCGTAGAAAAAGGAGAAGGGACATAAGAGGGGTTAGATTTCCAGATGATGGAAGTCAGGTCTTGTAATGGTTTGGACTGGAGAAAGAGAGAAAAGAGAGACAGAGAGACAGAGAGACAGAATCTTCCCGGGAGCTGTTGCAGATCTGCACTTCAGGGCAGGTGAACGTCTGTCTGATGCCTTCGGTACGACGGTGAAAAGCTGATAAGCTCAGCAAAACCCGATGTCCCCAGTGTCCTCGGGAGGTATGGCATCGCCTGAAAAAAACAGCAAGAAGGTAACAAGCTGCCGGGGGTCCCAGGGGAGCATCTGCAAAGCCGCAGCTCCTCCAGGCACCGGGTTTTTCCTCGCCGCGAGCTGTTTGCCCTCTGCCCGGCCGCCCCGCACCGCACCGCGAGCCGAGGGTGAAAGCGCGCTAGCGCCAGGGCGGAAAAAACCAGAGCCCCATCTCCCTGCGCTCTGCTCAGCACCGCGGGGCTGCTCTCCGGGAGAGACGGTGCCAGGCGGAGGAGGGAGGGGGAACGACGCAACCTTCCCGGCCGCTGAGGCTCTGCAAAGCCACGGATGGCCACATTACCCACCAGGTCCCCCCGCAGTAGGTGGGACCCACTGGGCACAGCACCCACAGCGCTGCGTCGCGTCCCCGGGTGATTCAGAAGTCTCTGGTTTCATCCGCCAGATTGAACCCCCCACTGGTTCCTGTCTGTACCCCCGCAAGGCCACCTGCCCCCCACTGGTGGCTCCAAGGACCCGCGTTGTGGGCCCCGACCCACACGACCTCCATCCACCCTCCCCCTCCTCCCAAAAGCCAACACCCCTCCATCCCGGTCGACCAACCCACGTGGGAATTCGACTCCACTGGGTGAAATTTCTCCAGGGGATGCTGAGGTTCGTGTCCCCGGTGGGTGCCGGGTCCTCACATCCCTGCTCCCGGTGAGCGCTTCTTTGGATCATCCTGCATTGCCTTGCGCCATGTAGATGCTCAGCCTGGAGAGGGCCAACCAGCCTCTCATTTTTGCCTTTTTTTTTTCCCCTCCCAAATGAAATAAAACCCCTTCTAACCTCCCTTCTTCAGTTCCAACTCGACTTGTCTACTTTGAGCCAGGATTACAGAACCGGGTAGGGGAGGCAGGTGGATAATAACCCCGCGGTCCCAATCTCTTCGGCAAAGATTTCAGCCATCTCCAGGCCATTTATGCCTGTATGTCCTCTCTTCATCCCCCGAGGAGCAGATATTGCCGCAGATCCCTCTTTTCTTGGAAATTTCCCTTTTCCGTGCAACCCTCCTCTCCCTTCTCCTTATGCACTAGAAAAAATAGTACAACCCTGACTAGGCTTGCAGCATTCAACCACTTCTCTTAACCCTTTTCTGTCAGGTCCAGAGGAGAGGAGGTCACATTTGTCCCAGTTTATCTCCTTTTCCTGCATTTTCCTCCCCACCATTCGCTCCCTAGCAATTCACTCGGGAGTTCAGGTAGATTTGACCTTCCCTGGCTCCTCCAGCATCACACCAGAACACCACAAACATCATCTTTCTGCTGCTGCAGGAAAGATCTGGCAGCCACAAACCCCCATTTCACAAAAAAAAAAAAATCAACCAATCTTAAATGTGTGTTTGGGTATTTTTAATAAACACACGGTTTTGCTCCTGCCCATAAACACTCTTCTCCCCTTTCTCCCTTCCCAAAACAGACCAGGTTTGTTTAACAGCACAGAAATTTACATTTTTTATTTTAACATGCTGATTTTTATTTGGCATCAGCTATGGGCTTCTTCCTCTGTCTCCAAATCCAAGCAGTGATGCTCAGCAGAGAGGGTTACAGCATCATCTGAGTTGACATCACCCATCCCAGCACTCAGTTTCTCCTACTTTCTCCCCATCACTTTCCCCCCTTGCAAACAACCTCCGCTCTCCCTTAAGCACCTTAGGGTTAATTCATGCAAATTTAGCGGTTGAAGATGGGGGGAGGGGAAGAGAGGGGAGGGGGGGAGTGAAGGAGGCGAAGATTTGCCCAAAGCCCCTCAGTTCTCTCCCTGCCCGCTCTGCAGGCAGGAGCCATGGCTGCATCTCGGAGGGGTGAGATTTGGGGTCGTGTTTGCGACTAAATCAAAAATCCCTCCCTTTGCACCCTTCCTGGCCAGGATTATTTAAGCAGGGGAGCAGCGGGAAGAGGGCAAGGATGCGGGGATGGGGTTGAGGGGAGAGAAAAAGACACCAACTTACGCTCGGTTCTGCAGTCAGGCATGTGGCGAATGCACAAGCACCTGCTCCGCGCCGCTGTCAGCACCTCTTATCCCCGGCCCCCAAAACTCTACCCCGGACTCAACCTCCGAAGGCAGCACAGCTTCTTCATGAATATTCATAAGATTATATGAGCATCTTCCTCCCAAACGCCACCTCCCCCCCTCCACACCCCTCCTCCCAAGCAAGAGACCTAGATTTCAACCACTGGGAAATAATCATATCCCTGGATACATGATGCTGCTTTACCATGTGGCTCCAATCCATACCATATCCTTGGTAATAGCCTGGATCTGCTCTGGGAGATCGGGGGTGTGGGGGGACAGGGGGACGGGACGGTTGGAGAAGCACCAGCTCCTTGCAGCTCTGGGGAAGGAGACGAGNAAAGAGCGTGAGCCCACAAACCCCCATTCCAAAAAAAAAAAAAAAAATCAACCAATCTTAAATGTGTGTTTGGGTATTTTTAATAAACACACGGTTTTGCTCCTGCCCATAAACACTCTTCTCCCCTTTCTCCCTTCCCAAAACAGACCAGGTTTGTTTAACAGCACAGAAATTTACATTTTTTATTTTAACATGCTGATTTTTATTTGGCATCAGCTATGGGCTTCTTCCTCTGTCTCCAAATCCAAGCAGTGATGCTCAGCAGAGAGGGTTACAGCATCATCTGAGTTGACATCACCCATCCCAGCACTCAGTTTCTCCTACTTTCTCCCCATCACTTTCCCCCCTTGCAAACAACCTCCGCTCTCCCTTAAGCACCTTAGGGTTAATTCATGCAAATTTAGCGGTTGAAGATGGGGGGAGGGGAAGAGAGGGGAGGGGGGGAGTGAAGGAGGCGAAGATTTGCCCAAAGCCCCTCAGTTCTCTCCCTGCCCGCTCTGCAGGCAGGAGCCATGGCTGCATCTCGGAGGGGTGAGATTTGGGGTCGTGTTTGCGACTAAATCAAAAATCCCTCCCTTTGCACCCTTCCTGGCCAGGATTATTTAAGCAGGGGAGCAGCGGGAAGAGGGCAAGGATGCGGGGATGGGGTTGAGGGGAGAGAAAAAGACACCAACTTACGCTCGGTTCTGCAGTCAGGCATGTGGCGAATGCACAAGCAGCTGCTCCGCGCCGCTGTCAGCACCTCTTATCCCCGGCCCCCAAAACTCTACCCCGGACTCAACCTCCGAAGGCAGCACAGCTTCTTCATGAATATTCATAAGATTATATGAGCATCTTCCTCCCAAACGCCACCTCCCCCCCTCCACACCCCTCCTCCCAAGCAAGAGACCTAGATTTCAACCACTGGGAAATAATCATATCCCTGGATACATGATGCTGCTTTACCATGTGGCTCCAATCCATACCATATCCTTGGTAATAGCCTGGATCTGCTCTGGGAGATCGGGGGTGTGGGGGGACAGGGGGACGGGACGGTTGGAGAAGCACCAGCTCCTTGCAGCTCTGGGGAAGGAGACGAGGCAAGACAGGACTTGGTGCTCTGCCCTTGGCTGGGGTGAGGATGTGAAAAGCAACTATTTTGTATCACTTTGCATTCACTGAGGTCCCTTCATGAGGAAGCTTCTCCCACTCCAAAGGAAAGAGATGGCCAAGCTCCTACAAAAATATAAGTCCTACAGATCAACCCCTGACTTTGGGCAGGAGAAAAATGCATTTCCTTGGTCCACTCTGCCATTCCACCATGGCCCCATAAGGAGGATCAGGGAGTCCCACAAGGAGCAACAGGGAGTACAACAAGGCTCCTGGCAACCAGAAATACAAGTGCTGGAGGAGGAAAATGGGAAATATTTCTATTCCCAAACACAGAGGTCAAATTTATATGGAGCAATTCCAAACAGCGATCACTCCAGGGAGACCCTGAGGTGGTATGGAGGGCATGGACCATCTTGAATACCAGAGATAATCAGTGTACTGCCCAGTGATCTAGGGCGATGTGGGGTCATGGTAGGGATAAATCACATTATTTAGGTCCCTGAAGTGCCTGGAGCAGTGGGAGGCACAGTCAGAGAGTGGGTGCAGCACCAGGGAATGCAATCACCCAACATCCCTCTTCATCTTGAAACAAAAATTATATTTCCACAAGCCCCAGCCAGATCCCAATCTTGAAAATTAATATCTAACCCTATGGAAAAACTGAGAATTTTTTGCAAACAGCCCTTGCACTATGTGCTTCCGTCCTGCACACATCCAACTGTGCAGGAGGCTACTCTGGGTGAGGGTTTCTCATGTCATCTGCACCATTTTAGCCTTTTCCAAAGGTGGATCTGCCAGAGCAGGGTAAGTTGAATATAGAAAATGATTTGCCTGAGGCTAATTCTTATGCAATATGCACAAACTGAGGCCAGGCAGGGAACAATTCCAGTGAAGCTGAATTTCCAACTTGTTTGTCCTGCTGCCGCCTTGTGAAGGTACAGCAAAACTGTGGGGGTTGTCATCTAAGTGGCTCTGAACAAAAAGCCAAACTCCAGCAAATCAGAAGAATTTCTCCAGACTGAGTAATGTTCTCCCTGATTTACTATCCTAACTGTGGAGCATTTATTATCTATATTGCCTACACTTGCCATCCCCAGCTCCAGAGGTATCCCAGCCCTTTGGAAAATCAGAGCTCTGCACCCACTTGGCTCTTCCACAAGGATTTAACCAGCTGACATCTTTACATCAATATTATTATGAAATAATAATTTCCTTCCAGGTCATTTCTGTCTCAATGGATTTTATAGACACCCAAACTGGAAATCTTACCCCATCTGCATGTGTGGTCCTGGAAAAAGATGGGAGGATGTCCCAGGGACTAAACAGTCCAGTGTCCAGGTTCCATCAGGAAACAGATGATCTCTCCTTGTTTTACTGCCTTTATTCCCAGGGAAGCACCCAAGGCTTCAGACCCTCTCTTTGTGGGTTTGCAGACAACCTTCAAATAGGAAAAATGTGCTTTATTCCCACCATTTTTAGCCCCTATATCCCACTGGTAGTGAACTGGGAGATGCTCCATGATGTGGTGCTGTGGGGGATGGATTAAAACCACAAGGCATGGTTATCCCCAGGACTGGCCTCATCCAGAACAACTAAATTCCAATCCCAGTGTCAGTGGGAATCCAGACCCACACCCAACCTCATTGCTCAGGACTCCCAGAGTGGGCAACTGCGTAAGTCAAAAGAAGAGGTGGGAGAAGCTCTCCAAAGAGGACAGGAGCTGTCCCACCACCTTCACACCTCTTCCACAACCTCAGATGGTGGAATCTCCCTGTCGTATCACTCCTGGGGACCCCATTCCACCTCCTGCAAAGCCAGAGGGACTTTGAAGTCTGGAGTGGATGTCAGCAGCCATTCCAGAAGCCATTCCAAGCTGGACCAAAGCTTGCCCTTACTGCCCAGCAGGGTTGGACAGGGTAAGTGGCTGAGCCCCATGTCCATCTCAGCCATGGCTTTCCAGCTGAAGAGGCTGATAGAACTGGGCCTTGTGTAATTTTAGGAGCTGTGAAAGCTGTGAGTGAGTTCCCAGGACTGTGAGTCACCCTCCAGGGAAAACATCCAACTTCCCACCTGCTGCTGACATCATAGGATGGAGCCCCTTGGTGTACTGACAAGAAGAGGGGACACCAAGAGACGTCGGTGACCCTGATGTGGTGGCACTGTGTCTAAAAAGGAACAGCCTGGGAACGAAGTGGCACAGACCCACAGAGAAGTCAGATCTTCCACAGTGGATGCTGCTGGTGAATCCCAAAATACCATGATGAGAGAGATCAGAGCAATTTCCCCCACCTCGGGAGATGGGGGAATGTTTGAGGCTTTGCCTGGAGTGACAGGGGAAAGAAGGAGCAAAGCAGAAAAAGTATGCTGGGAAGGACTGCTGGTCCCTGCGAGAATCCCCTGGATACTGAGAAGATCTCCTGGAGAATTTCCTATATTATCCTGGGAGGATCTCCTGGACCCTGGAAGAATCTCCTGGACATCAGGAGGAGTTCCTAATCCCTGGGAGAATCCTGGACCCTGGTGGTTCTCCTGGTCCCTAGAAAGGCACAACAGACAAATGAAAATGAGCAAAAATTACCTACCCACAAAGTTAACATGACATACCTTCTCCCTCTGTATTTCTCCAAAGTTTTTGGTTTGGTTTTTTTGTTTTGGTTTTTTTTTGTTTGTTTGTTTCTTTTTTAATAACAAAATATCCAATTATTTAAAAATAGCTCCTTTGAGTTCAGTCTGATTTCTCAAGGCTGCTGAGTCGCAACACTTGGCCTCCAAAGAAGCTCCACCAACCTGGACTGCAGACGAGCTGGGCATCATTCACTGAAATAAAAGTCTTTTAGCTCAACCAAAAAATGGCAAAGAACTTCAGGTCTTGAGATAGCTGTGAATATTTCATGAGCTGCTTGCTCCAACAGAACTAATGGATCTGGTTTGGCACAGGGTGGGCATCAGGCCTGGAGGGTGTCTCCCACCTGGGGTGCTCCAGCCACTTCAGTTAAAAGGCTCTCAAAGCCACTTTGTTTCACTTGCACAGACAAAAAGGACAGGATAAGCAAATTAAGGAATGGGAAAGGAATCAATGGCCTCCTTCCACGCAGTGTGAGGGCTTTCAGCTCTGGAAGGAGCCAACGACTCACAAGCCTTAATGTCATCCCTGAGGGAGTCCCTCCATCCCTCCCTGGGGATGGGATTTTATTCCATGTGTCACTGAGCCCTTGTGTCCCCACAGACTGTTCTGCTCCTCAACAAGGGGACCCAGCCATATCCCTCTGTCCTTCCAGTCCTCCTGTGCCAAAGGAATGAAGAACAGATTTGCTTTAGGGCTCTAAAAGTGACCAAATTTTCATCCATGAATCCCAACCTGCTTTGCCAAGCCAGGGTTGGTTGTGGCATCCCAAGACAGAGGAGAAGTCATGAATATCTTGAGTTCTCTCTGATGGTTCATCTTTCCCAAGGCTGAACCAGCCCATTCTCATCTCATGATCTAGAATCTCTCCTCGTCCAGCTTTGGGGTGGAGACAGTCACAAAGAAGAAGGGAAATGGGACCAAAAGATGGAACCATCAGATTGTTGAGATTAGGGAAGAGAAGACCAAGGGGAAATGGGAGAAACCTGAAGTGAAGATGGCCAAAACCTCTGGTGGAGGTGGCCAAAACCTCTGGTGAATGTGGCTAAAACCTGCAGTGGAAATGGCCAAAATCTGCACAGGAGATGACCAGAACATCTGGTGTAGATGACCAGCATCTGCAGGCACATTGCCTTTGCCTGGGAGCTGTAGGTGACCTCAGGGTTCCCTCTGATGGGGGACAGTTCCTTTCAGCCACTGGTCCTGGCTCTGGACCCCATGCAGGTGATGACCAAGGTGGAAACATCTCCATCACAGTACAGATGGAAGGAAAAGCCCTTGCAGATGCTGTTTTTAGAGCCTGTGAGTCTCAGCCCCAATGTCTCCTGGTGCTGGATTGGGGCCAAGAGCTGCTGAAGGTCAGATCTGAGCCATGGAGTGGGGTGAGATGTTCCCAGATGTTCATTCCTCTCAGGGAGCAGAAGGACTGCAAATGAGACAGGAGGAAAAGTGATTTGAGAGGGTGATATTCCTCTTGTCTTCCTTCCACACAGAGATGCTGCAGGGAGAAGCTGATAGTGGGCTTGCACGGGCTGGGGAGTGACTTCCCTCTGGGGTGAGCATGATGCCACTGTGGGCATGGTGGCACTGTGGGCCCCATGGCCATGCCAAATTGTGAGCCAAATCATGGAATCACAGAGTGGTTTGGGTTGGAAGGGATCTTAAAGCACAACCCATTCCACCCCCTGTTATGGGCAGGGACACCTTCCACTAGACCAGGTTGCTCCAAGACCTGTCCAACCTGGTCTTGGACACTTCCAGGGATGGGGCAGCCTGTGCCAGCTCCTCATCACCGTCACAGGGAGGAGTTTTTTTCCTTGTATTGAATCTAAATCGACCCTCTTTTAGTTTCAATCCTGGGTTGGGCCAAATTGGGTCTGTGATAGATTCTCAGCTGTGCCAAACGATGAGCTCTGCCAAACTGAGGCTGCACCAGGCCAAATTGTGGATTGTGCCAGACTGGGAGTTATGCCAAATTCCATGCCGACTCCACCTGGCCCCCAACCGTGATAAGGCCCTGGCTGTTCTCACCATGCCAACCCCTCCCTGTGTCTCTGCTGCCCAGTACAGTTCCCTTCCCTACTGGTCTCCCTTTGGAATGCTCATGCCAAGGTGGAAAACTCCTGTAAGAAAAAAATTCAAATTGTTTGTACTTTTTCAAAGATTCTGGAGGATATTCATTATTTTATCACCCATGCTGAGCCACCAGGGGTGGCTGGAGATGCCCCATTATGGTGACACTGACCTGACCCTGCATGTCCCCAGCTCTGGGCTTACTGTTCTCACTGAGGACTTGAACAAGTCACAGGTGACATGGGCAGGAAATGAAGTGACATTCCCAGGCTATGCAGACAGGCACTGTCAGAGCCTCATGTACTCCCCACGGGCCCCAGACAAGCTCAGACTCCACATCCCCCTCCTCTTTGTCCCTGGGGAATGCCACACAGAATCCTCTTCCCCATCATTCTGCTACTGTATTTACTATTTCTCCATCTCCCACCCCCTCTTTTAGAAAGAGACAGATTTCCCTGTTTCCATGGAAACACTCCCCCTCTCCCCTCATTTCTTCAAAGAGGTTTTCATCCATTTCTTTCAAAAATATCTATTTTTAGCCACGGCTTCCCCTTCTCCCCCTCCCCACACTCTGCATCCAGCTCACGTTTTCACAGACAAGAAGCACCCACTGGGGCTGTCACTGCTGACACCCAAGGGAGCT
The DNA here is from genome assembly GCA_013396755.1 of Sclerurus mexicanus. Taxonomy (NCBI): domain Eukaryota; kingdom Metazoa; phylum Chordata; class Aves; order Passeriformes; family Furnariidae; genus Sclerurus; species Sclerurus mexicanus. The sequence continues at coordinate 102,876 of VWZF01006648.1, forward strand.
GTGGCATCACCCACATGCATGGCGACTTGGGCAGGGCAAGAGAAGCTCAGATCCATGGTCCAGATCCTGATTGTTCCCTTGATTCGTGCTTAAATCCTCTGGGGTTTTGGGGATGTTGGTGTATAAAGGAAATGCTTGTGTTTTGCAGGAAGGAGCATCCAAAACTCCCACCACTCTGCAAACAACCATTTTTGCAGGATCCTCTGATTCCACAACCTTGTAAAGCCAAGGGAGTATTTCCTTTCCTGCCATCAGGAGAAACCAGAGGTGACACACCAACACCTGACAGAGCAGGAGATAAAGTCTGTTTCTACCCTTCCCAGATACAGACAGAGGAGAAACACCACTTAAATCCTTGAAGCAGAGACCCTGTGGACAAGTGGTATGAAAGGCTGGAACTGCAGCACTGGCAGAGGAAATTCAAGGGTTAATATATAAATTGAATAAAAACAAATAGTCTGGACAAGGTGCTGAAAGTGAAGGAGATCTGCATGGGGGAAATTATAAGCTTATCAGTCCCATGGATAAATTTGGAGCAGAGGGATGGACAAGGCCCCTTGCAGAAGGATGCAGTGCCTCACTGGTTGGAATGCAAAGGAAGATCACTTTGGATAGCAAAACCTGTTCAAAAATAGGAAGCGAAGTATGTGAAAAAAGGGCTCCTTAGCAAGGCATGGTTTGAGGAGCAGGGAAATACCTGTAGGAGCCTGACTCCAAGCTGGAAAAGCCCCTGTACAGCATCCTGGAAAAGTCACGGTTGGAAGAGCCGGATGCTCTGACTTGGAAAGAGAGACACGACACAGGCCATTAAAATCCTGCATGGTGCTGAGGCAGTGAGCAGGGAATGATTAATCAATATTTCTTCATTATGCAAGGAGGAAATGTCACCCAGGGAAATTCCCAAGCAGCAAATTCCAAGGCAGCTTCACTGGCATGCAGGGACGTGCTGTTGAAGTGGAGGCTGCTGGACTCCTCATGTGGGTAAGGAGAGAGACAAATATCAGCCAAAACTGCAGCAAAAACCAGCCCTTTGGCAGCCAAACTGCTCCAGACCCTTATTTTAAGCTGAGTTTATCCATCACAAACCAAGGGAGCACCAGCATCCACTCACATGTGGCTTTGAGGACTCAACTGTGTTACCGCCATGGGGGCATTTTCCTGCTGTTTATAACCTCTGGAGATGAAGCAGGAGACAGTCATCCTAGAATCATCCCTGGGCTGACCTACACCCCACCAGCCTCTCTACTCCTCTCAGCTCATCCTTCCAAAAACTGGCAAATCCAGTCCAAGTTGAGGCAGTCCAGTCCCTCTGCAGCTCTTCAGTGCAGAGTCTTCTCTATCCATTTATCACTCCAGGTATGGGCTGGAAACCCTGCAAAACCCCCAGGGGCTGAGGGTGTGCCTCAAATCAAGGTCCCCCCCTGGATCTGGTACGGGAACATTGCCCTCCACTCCTCAGTGGTGCCATGGAAGGTGTGTCTGGTGGCTTTTCCAGCAATTCCATATGTGCCAAACTCACCTTCCTCCAGGGCTGGTTTTGGCTGCTGGTGGTTTCATGCCATCTCCAAATTTGCAACATCCTGTTTTTCACGGATGTTTGAGCACCCCCTTAGTTCACCACATGTCAACTGAAACTTGCAGCTGGAGCCACCACAATCCTTTGGGAAGGAGCTGAGCACAGAAAAAAGCATAAAGAGCTCCTAAAACCCCTGAACCAGAAAGGATTCCTCCTCGCAGCCTGAAACCTGCCTGACACCCACACTGGCCAGTAGCTACTTTTGTCCTGTCCTGTACAGCCACACCAACATAATTTGGGAATATTTGAGCTGATTTTGTTCATCATGGATTGTCCTCCAGCAGATCTCACAGCAAACCTCGAGAGCAAAGAGAGATGAAACCACAGAAACCCTTTTCAGCCCTCAATGCTGCTTTTCTAGGAACTACTTTGTCCCTTTCAGAATTCTTGAGGCTGACAGGGTCATTTTAGCATGGAATCACCCAGTCATGAAATCCTGGAACGATCTGGGTGGGAAGGAACCTTAAGGCCCATCCCATTCCACCCCCTGCTATGGGCAGGGACACCTCACACTAGACTAGGTTGCTCCAGGCCCTGTCCAACCTGGTCTTGGACACTTCCAGGGACAGGACAGCCCCAGCTTCTCTGGAAAACCGAGATGAGAGAACTTCAGTATTCTTAAGGCAACTTAAAACTTAAGCTTTGACACTATTTGGTCACATTTGCTTTTGGATGAAGTTCAGACATGGTTAGAAGCCAAGAACAAGGTTTCAAATGAGTTTCAAACCTCATTTTGCAGAATTTCCATCTGTTATTGGAGCACATGGGTCAGATCCCAAGCGGGAACCTCCACTCACCTTTGTTTTGCCAAAGCAACATCAGTGACATCCCTTTTTGTGACACATCATCAAAATTTAAGGGTTTGCCTAGAGCTTCTTTAGTCCATGCACAGCACACAGATCTCCAGATGGCTGCTTGGGATGCTGGAAATGTGCAGATTTTACCCCCAGATTTTATTTCTCTAACTGCGAATTTTGCTCCTGTGAACGGCATTAAATTTCAGATTATTCTACCTTGAAATACCAGTTCGAATCTCATCTTCCCACCAGCCTTATCATCCCCAACATCTCCCCATGACTCCATTTCAGTCTCAAACAATGTTTCAGCCATTTTATTGAACTTTGTGTATGAAATAACAGTTTCAAGTTCTAATGAGGAAAAAAGAATAAAAAAATAAATTCAACATCAGGTAAAAATAGCAAACAACCAAAAAAAAAAAATCAATCTCTTTTACTGGTAACTGCACACAAGGCCCACACCACAGTGGAGTCACCAGGAAAACAGGAAGAAGCAGCTTGGTTTAGCATCAGACTGGTATCAAACCCCCCAATTTTTAAACAATTGCAACACAGCTCACTGGCAAAACCAGAGTTTAAAATGAACTCAGAGTAACAAGACTGTGTTTAACATCTCCAGTCTCAAATTGCATTGTTCCTGTGACACCAGATGAAGTCAAGACTTAGAGAAGAGTTTAGTTTTTCAGTCCCATACACTGAATTTCACAATATTTCACTGTAAATACACCCAGTATATGTCCTAATTGAGACAGGCATGGAAAACCTCTCAGCGTTACTCAGTTGCACGTGTGAAATAGGGGAAGCAAAGGCAAAATTGTATCCAACCGTGTCCATCCCAGGAAGATACCATGAAAATAAGTTGCACAGTAAAGGATGGGAAATGAAGAAACACAAGCTGCTCTTGAAGGTTGATTCAATGTCTCCCTTTTGCCACGTTTTGGGGCCTCAGATGAGTTAAGAGCCTGTTCTCCTTGAAAAATGCTAAATTCCAACAAGGGAATACCTGACCTTCAACAGAGAGGGGGATTTTCCTGCAAAACCTGAGCAATTTGAAAAAAACAAGTCCAATTCCAACACATCACCAACAGCTCAAGGGATGTGGCAGCAAACACGTCATTTTGCATTAAAACTGAACTATTTCAGGCACTTTGAGACTCCATTTCCCCTTAATACCACTTGACTCCCAATTCCAGCTCTATCAGTGACTTGTGTTTTGCCAGGTAAATTGTCCTGCTCTGAAATCATACTCTGGAATTGGAATGATGGGCTTAAAACCAGCATCAGTTCCTGGCCTTGCAATAGTCAGAGATGTATTATGGACAACACCAGACAGTGTCTGAGGTATTTCATTCCCTTTAATACCTGATGCTGTCAGCTTGGAGAAAGCAGGAAAAATGGGAAAAAGAAACATAATTTACCTGTATCAGAGATTGGTGGGTGAAAATACTTGGATTAGAAATGTGTAATTTAATTCACCTAGAACACATACAGGACTTTAACCTCAGATTGATGGTTGAATCTGTGCGTTCCAGCTGAATCTGTGCAATGGAAAGAAAAGCAGGAGAGTGGGGAGCAGTCTGGTTCCCAGAGCTTTTAGGAGAGAAAAACTCTATCTCAGAAATCCCTTCATTTTAAAAGGATTCAGTAGCAATAACAGCATTTGAACACCTGTCTCAGAAAACACCTGAGTGTATGTGGGAATGAAGCCTCTGATGTGCAGGAGGGCTGTTTTCTAAGATGTGAGTACTGCAGGGGGTTTGCCAGCACCTGTGGCAAGAGGCTGGAAGCTGGGATGGGACTGCAGGAATCATAGAATTAATAGAATCCCAGAATGATTTAGGGTTGGAAGGGACCTTAAATCCTGCCTCATTCCACCCCCTGCCATGGGCAGGGACACCTACCACTAGACCAGGTTGCTCCAAGCCCCAGCCAACATGGCCTTGGACACTTCCAGGGATTCCAGGGATGGCACAGCCACAGCTTCTCTGGGAACCTGTGCCAGGGACTCACCAAATCCTGACTTTTCCCCCAAATCCATCAGGACAAAGCAGCATCACAGTGATTTCCTCGCTGCCTCCGACAGCCTGTTCCAGCCACTTCTCTAAGCCCCATTCCTGTGCTGTGTCCCCTGAGCCTTCATTAGTGCCCTTAAACACTTTCTCAGATCTTTTCCTTTCTAATTTTGCTGCCTTCCTAAAACAGCTTAAAATATGGCATTAAAACAAGCAGCTTTACGTGACCCTACACCAGCCCTGCTCCCCAGATCCGCTTTTCCTGCCTCTCCAGCAGGATGAAGCAAACAACAGAGATCTAATTGCACCCTAAAATTAAACAGAGGAAGGGTTGGTGCTCAGCCTCTGGCTGTGCTGGGCACAGAGGAGAAATATCTGTGTGTTCAGAGTCTAAAGAGCACATCCAAAGCATGACAGCTACGAGATTCAGCATCTGGGAGCAGGGCTTTGAAGGGCTATGAATAAAGATGAGTTGCCTGCCTTCGGGTGATTATGGGAATCAAAGCACACTATTTTTTGGATCTTCTCTTGATGTCATCCATCATTAAATCACTCCCTTTTTTGTTTTTTTAATCGGTTGGATACATTTTTAATTTGCCTTCCCCTGCCAAATCCAGTCCTCTGCTCCCAAAGACATTCCCATGCGGCTGCCCTGCTATGATGGTTATCTTTGGAACACACAAGGCTGGAGTCAGAGTGTTGGCAACACACACGAATAGACTGGACTGACAGTTAAAGACTATCAAACTCTCAATTATCACGGAAAAAAAAAAAAAGCACATTAACAACCAGCCGGCTCAAGCAAAAAGAACTCAACAGGATGGAGTGATGTCAATGCCTGTATGTACAACATGGAGAAAAGGCTGGAATTTGGCAAGATTGTCATTGGTGTGAGATGTCTGTGGGGTGGTTGGGACCCACCAACCCAGCCAGGTGAAGGGATATGATTCTTCCCACCACTTTAATCAGCAAAATACATTTTTGAGCTATAACAGAGACACTTTGACATGTTGAAAATTCTGTTGAAAACAGAAGAGGTATAATCATGTTACACACATACCATAAAAAAGCTCAAAAATAAAAATAACTTTAGTACTGATACATTCTATCCCCCATTTTAAGGGCTACTAGATCATGTTCCAAAAGAAACTAAATATAACACCTTTGGGACAAGGGCTTCCCAAGATCCAGGTCTGTGTTGCAATCCAAAAAATCAATTCTCCCCCTGTTAATGTGCCATTACCCCTGTGGGCAAACCTCCCTTCCTGGGAGGCTTTGGCTGTTTGCAGCCCAAACCCATCAGTGTGGTAGAAAAGTGGGCTTTGGATCAGTCTCTCACCATTTCAGAGCTTCATAAGCTTTTGTTCAGCCTCCTTTGCACGTCAAGAACTCACTATGAACCCATCACACTGCAGGGAGGCTGCAAACAAATATATTTTGCAGTTACTTTTGCAGGGGTTTTGGGGGAAGATGCCCCCAAGAAACCCAGCTCCATATCCCCCAGCTGCCAGCAGCTCATTCATGGCAATGGGGAAGAGAGAACTGTGGTTATTTGGAGTTCCCAGGGATGGAAACAGTCTCTTGTCCTCACCTCTCCAAAACACCAGGAACTTTTCCTGGTCTTTTTTAAAGGGTTTTTCTTAGGTCTCAAGAGTTTTTATGGTCTGAACATTAATTAATTTTGCTGCTGGGAGGCTGCAGGGTGAGGTAGGCTGGGTTGACATAGTTTCTCTCTGAAGTGATGGGCGAAGGATACCTAGAAGGAGGCAGGGGGGAGGGTGGTTGGAAAGCTCTGCAATCTACCCTCAGACCCTTCCAGATCCACAGGGGTTTGCCAGCAGAGCAATTTGCTGGAGGATCCCATTATGAATCTCCCTCTCCCCCACCATCCCTCCAGGCAGGGCATGGCTAAACTGGAATTAATGAGACCCACTGCTTTCATTAACTCTAATTTGTGCAGGCAGATTGATTTCACACCGTGGGTTGTTTTACCTGCGTGATTCCCCAGCATCCCTGTCAAGTCTTGGCACCCGCAGCTTATCTCCCTGGGCTCAGGGACCTGCTGGGCTCTTCCAGCATTCCTGATCCCCAATCCAGCCTGTGCTGCTAAAGCCATGTTAAATCCCAGTGTGAGCAGCACCAGCCCTTTCTCATTCATTTATCCACAGCTCTACATGGTTTGTACCATGCTGGGAAGTACAAGAGGGGCAATGTCCCTCTGAGGGCCAGATCCATATTTGCTCTTCATTCCCCAACTGATTAAATGGACTAAAACTGCTGGGTTTATTACTTTTTGCTTCTTTTCTCACCATTTCAGACCATTGTCCCACTCCGCACCTACACAGAGCCCCTACACAGAGACTCCTGTTTTTGGGACTCCAAGCCCTGCTCCCACAAGCAAGTCTCCACCACCAATAACGCCATGACAGGAGGAGGAATTCAAGCCAAGAAATTATCCATGCTTTTAAAAAAAAAAAAAAAAACACAACCCCAAAACCCCAGTATAAACCTGGCCTCACCAAAGTCAACACATTCCTTTTAAGAATCTCATAATTTCTCAGCCTTAAGGGAATTTCTCAACCTGAGTTTCAGCTGGAGTTTGCATGTGGGGCTCAGACAGGCAAAAAGGAGAGTGACAGAGAAGTCTAGAGCAAATCCCAGCCTGAACCTTCTAGGATCCTGTTCGTTTTTGAAGCTCGTCTGCAAGGAGAGACACATGGTGCAGATGGTTGCTTTGTCATGAATATTCCCAAGTTTTGCCATTTCAGAGCCTTTCTTCCATGTAGGATGTTTCTTTTTAAGTGCATCCTCACGGGGGTTGTGCCCCAAAGCATCCCATATGTGACTCCTGTGGATATTCCTCATCCCCTGCCCAGGATTTGGTGTGAAATGCAGCTAAAATGGCTCTGCTGGTGGCAAGATTCAGGTTTTGGTGCTGCCTCCAGGCAAAGTGGTCCTTGCTCCATCTTCCAGGTACCTGCTGGGGACCTCAGAGTCTTGTCCTTGGACATGGACCTAAAACCATCAGCAGCAGGAACTCAAGAGCCTGCTCCACACACACAATGATTTTGTCTCCTGTTACCTCCTCCTGAGCATTCTCTGCTTCATCCAGCTCTCTTGGTTCTGTCCAGTCCAAACGAACATTCCCCAAAGCATTCCCAGGGAAGTGTCACGCTGCAGACACAGAGCTTCCTGTGCTTGTCTCAGTCCCACCAACATTATTTTCACCCTTAAATCCAATGTTGTTGCAAATATATCCTTGTTCCTTGGACCGCGTATGTGCCAGGAGGGTTTTAGTCTTCAAGCTGGAATAGAGGCAATAAGGAGGTGGGATGAGGCTGGAAAGGGAAAGGGGGGAGCCAGAAACAGAAGAGACCATCAGCCCCTTTGTCATTTGCATTTATCCCTTTGCACATCATTTATCCCTTCACACATCACTCATCCCTTTGTAGATGATTTATCCCTTTGCAAACCACTGATCCCACTGCACCAGGAAAATATTTGGTCCATGTAGTCCTTGGAAATGCAGTGAGCTTAGAGAAACCCCAGGTTTAACAGCTTCCCAGCCCATCACAGGCAACCCACAGCACTAAATCTGCCACCAAAAACCTCAGTGTGTAAAATGAAAAAGCAATGGGCAAAGGAGGGATGAACTTCCTGAATAAGGAAATACTACAATATTCCCTGTAGAAGAGCAGACAAGGACATCCAAGCTCTCATGTAACAAGGGAAGACCATGATCAGCCAGGATTCAGGGTTTTATAGCTTTTCCACCCCTGGAAATTTGATTTTTCCTTAGTTTTCCATGGAGTGATCCTGAAAGCAAGGCATAACTTTTTGACTGTTCAACACCGTTTTCCTTGGCACTGGTGGAGACGTTACTTTTTTAAGAAGGACTTAAAGTAAATCACAGTCTTTGGTATAGCATAGAGCTACTTGTAAAGGGCATTTACAGGAAAGTGAGAAAAATGGAACAGTAAGTATTCAGGAAGAGCTGAGAACAGCCCGTGGCCTTCACCAGGGAACAGTGAGAGCAACTGGATTCTCTCTCTCCCTCCCACTTGGACTGAGCTTTAGCAGCTCTGCTTAATGTTTCCTTTCTGGTTGCTTAATCTTTCAATATATATATATATATTTTTAAATAACGATTAAAAAAAGACTGAAATAATGTCCAAATTTTCATCTCCCCTCCTCCTTTTCCCTGGCTTTGTTCAGTCTCGTTATATTGCACATGAGTTGGAGATGATCTTCTGGCTGCAGAAATGTGCCCTTCTGCATAAAGTACTTGTTACAAAATATAGATAACGTGGCAAATATTCCACATTGTCCTAGTTCAGCAGGTGGGACCAGTTATCACTGTGTGGGGGTGATCAAAGCTATGTATTCTACCCCCTCTATTCATTTCCCAAGAACAATGGNTGTATCCATATTTATGGAATATGAACTCGGTTCTGCTGGGGAGAACAGACTCTCTTGTCAGTTGAGTCCACAGCAGCATCGGTCACCACGTCCAGGATGTTTGACATTTCCTTGGAGATGTTTTATTTCTCAACACAGTCCTGAAGGTCTTAATTTTGAAACTTCTTCTGTTATCTGTTGGGCAGAGCAAAGAACCACTTTTATGGTTTGGAAAACAAGCAACAGGTGAGGGGTTTTTTTCCAAGGTAAAGTGGAAGAGATATTGTACATTGGCTCCCCTGACAAATTCACATCTCCATTCCTCATGAATGAAAAGTGAAAATTTGCTGATTAAAATCTTTTAATGGACTAAATGCCACACAGTCTAAAGTGAGCCAAAGATAGAAAAAAAAGATTCACTGAATAGATCCTCATTGTTAACTGTTATCTCACACTAATGGCGAGTTCCAAATCCAGAATAATTAGCACAAAGTGGATTCTCCTCATCTTGTTTTTATCTTAAGCTGTGTTTTTTCTGACTCGATACAATTCATGTGATATTGAGCAACTGGTGATCTTATAAATCCAATACAGGGGCTGATCCCGCTCTCAGTGTTTGGACTGTGGAGTTGTTCCCACAGAGCTCAAGCCCAAAACCTCATTTTGATGTAGGGATGAAAATGTTCAGCAAAGAGCCAAAAAACTGCCCCAAACTCTGCCACAAGTGCCTGGACCCAGCTGGAATTGCAGCAATAACACAACAGCATGAGGGGACTCATCTTGATTCCCATTTTAATATAGGAAGATACTCTGCTCTGTCTTTAAGACACTGAAACTCCTACAAATCTCATGCAACTGTTTATATCCTCCTCATTTCCCAACAAATCCATGTTCTGCCTTCAGAGCAATCAGAATATCCTCCTCCCCACATCAGGTTACTTGAGCTGGGTGCTTCATTCACAGCCAATGACAAGGGAAGGGCTAGAAGGAGCTGCAGTCCCAGCTCAGAGCCCAGCCTAAGGCACCAGGACCTGCCTGATCCCAGCTCAGTCCCAAAGTCAGGCTATTTTCCCCAAAGGGAAAGGCAAGATGGAGACATGCAGGATTGGATCCATGTGCTGATGAGGGAGAGACTCACTCTGGATGCTGCAGGGTTGATGGGGATGCAGGGATGAAGCTGAAGGGATGATGATATTGCAGGGATGGTGCTGCAGGGATGATGATGTTGTAGCTGTGATCAAGTTGCAGGGATGCAGTTGTAGGGATAATTAAGATGCAGGGATGATGAGGATATGGCAATGAAGTTGCAAGGATGATGATGATGCAGCTATGATGACATTAAAAGGATGAGGATGCAGGGATGAAATCGCAGTGATGATAATGTTGCAGCTATGATGATGTTGCAGGATAATAGGGATATAGGGATGAAGTTGCAGGGATAATGAGGATGCAGGAATAATGTATAGAGGTGATGTTGCAGGGATGATGGTGTTGCAAGGATGACACAGTGTTATAGCTTTAATACTCGTT
>VWZF01006649.1:3821-23870 GCA_013396755.1 Sclerurus mexicanus
CCAGAAAAAATGCACTGAATATGAAATTCAGGTTAATGTGATACTTAACTTGAATAAAAGTCTTGTATAGCTGGAGGTTGGTTGTTTTGGGTGTACTGTGTAAGTAGTTGGTTGCTTCAAAAACTAATTAGGAATGGAATGATTGATAAAAGCGAGTTTAAATCTGTCTTTAGCCAAATCTGCCACTTTAATGACCCTGTAATTTCTTCGGACTGCTTGCAGTCTATTTCTTAGAATTAAGAAATATCATGAACTCTAGGAGATTCTGTTCTTTTCAGCAGCTGATTTTACGGTCATCATGCTGGGATATTCACAGTCCAGGAGTTAGAGGCAAATCTGGAATCAGTTATATTTGGGAAATCTTCATACAGTCCCTGCTTAGCTTTGAAATGCCAAGATACTTGAGGCAAGACCAAGCTTGCATGCAAACAAATACTGAACTGGCATTAATGGGTAGGTAGATACTGCTGATTCACGTTAGTCATCTTATAGTGTTTTGGTTCTGTCTTATAAAATGCAACAAGAAAAAGATCTGTTAATTGTGATTATTATAGTTTATTTGTATTTGGAATTTTAGTCTTTGGTTAGTACCAGAAAACTCAAACAGGTTTGCCTCTGGGCAACAAAGCAAAACAAAATGTTAAGTGTAGAAATTGTTTCTGTTTATATCCTACAACTTTGAGATAGAAATACAACTTATTCCAAAGCAGTATCACCTTTCTTAGTGGAGAGCGTGCAAATCCTAAGCATACTTTTTTCTGTCTTTCCTCTTCACTTTCTTCCAAATTTTGAAGCTTGAAATGCCTGTTGTAATAGTAGGGGCTTCCCAAGTTGAAGAAATGTTATATCACTCTGTTTGGATCTAGCGGAAACTGTTAATTTAGGAGTAGCATCTTAGCAGATTATTTTGATAACCATCTGTATGTGGAGGTGGTACATTGACAACTGTTAAAGTAGTGTTGCCAGAGTTGGGTTTAGAATTTTTTAGAGCTATAGTAGCAGAGGTCTAAGCAGACAGGCAGGATTTTGAAGATTTGAGGTTGTTTCTGATTTTGCCTTTCCTGCACTCACTTTGTAATATCATGTAATTTCAGAGAGAGTGCTAGGACAAGTAGGGTTAGGGGTTTTGGAAACTTGGTTGAGAGGATGTAGATATTGAAGAACTTCTTCCATATCATTAGAGAAAGAAATTGTTGACCTACTAGGTAGAAAAGTGATGCAAAGAAGTGCCAATGGAACATAAATGTTTGTAGTTTAGTGTAGTGATGGTGAAACAGCTAAAAGCTTATTCTCCGATTATAGAAAAACAATCCCCTCCCACTGTATACTTGAACTTCAAATTAAAACACAGGACCAGAATAGTAAGATTTTTTTTTTTTAAACTATAGAGGAGGTTTGTAATGGATATTTCCTTACTAAGTAGAAACTTGTGCATGTTTGTTTAGTAGGTATAAATGTTTGTTCTGTTTTACATAACCTTTAGTAGTGGTGGTGTAGTAGAATAAAATTACTTTTTTTCTGGGTTTATATGTTTAGTCCTCTTATGCCTTCCTGTTCCCTTGGAAGAAAAAGATATGTTCTGTATTAACTGTAAACACCCTGTCTCTCATTTCTCCCTCACATGCTCACAGAAAGCTACGAAGAAAACTGACAAACCCAGGCCAGAGGAGAAGGATGACCTGGATATAACAGAGATGACTAATGAAGACCTACAAGAGCAACTTGTGAAATACGGAATAAATCCTGGCCCGATTGTAGGTAAGTCAACTGAACTAGCAAATACTCATCTGTTCAACATATTTCTCCCTAAACCTCACTTGTGAGTGCTCTAAGCTCCTGTGATACAGTTACTTATTAATACCAGTACTCTTGCAATCCTAGTTCCCACTTAGGATGTTTTCATTGAACTATTTACATTGAGAAAACTTGAAGCATTGCAGTGTGCAGTGTAGGCAAGTCCACAGTTTGCTCCTCTTGTGTTTAGGCCAGCTGGAGATGTTCCAGCTTCTGTTCTGAAGCTGTGTAACTATTACTTAAAGTTCAGTGCTGGGGTAATTAGGTCTTCTGATACAGAGATTGAGATCTGGGCCCACTTAAGTAGAAAATACATCTTACATAATTACCTAATAGCATTGAGAACAGAATGAGAACAGGGAACTTCCCTTTCCCTAGAGCATTTCCTACTCACTTCGTTGTGCAGTAGTGTTTTTCTTTACTAATTTTTTTTCTGGCCCCTTGAGCCTGGCATTCTGTCCTGCATGCTGGCCTATGTCAGGAGTAGTCCTGACCCCAGCCTAATCTCCTGCCTTGAGCACTCATCTGTGATGTGGGATCAAAGCACCTTGCCTTTCAGATTGTGCTCTAGCCTTATGGCAAGGGAATTCGATTTCACAACTCTTCAGAGAAAAATAGTTCTGTAGCATGCTGAGCCTTCTGTGGAATGTCCTTGAAACCCTAGGTGGATGGAAATGTCGGTGATAGAGCCTGCAGTCCTGTGTGTATTCAAAGCCTTATGCATAATGTTTTCAGTTAGCTGATTCGGTATGCCTTCTCATTCAACCTGTTCCTCTTGGATAGTACTCAAGTCTGCAAAACTCAAGAACCTGTGCAGTCCACTGGAAAGATGTTCAAATTTGGTCTAATTAAAAGCCTTTAGTTTTTAGAGGGTTTGAACTCTGTTTTGAGTTTGCCACTTTTTTTTAAGGGTGGTTTCCTCTTATCTGAAAAATTCTAAGGTTAGAAATTTCTTTTCTGCAGCTCGGGGATCATCACTACTACAGATTTTTGCCAGCACAGTCCTGACGGGAGTGTGTGCTAGACTTGATACTTTTTAAACAGCTGTCCTTGTAGATCAAACGAGCCAGCCTAATGGCTAGATCCAGCAAACAAAGTTCTTTTGTTGCTGCTTGCTTGCACCACCTCTGATGCTTACTGGACTGAATTTGCCAACAAGGCAAAGCCTAAAGTTGAAAAGGGCATTAATTCCAGGGGAAAGGAATTAAGGGAATCACAGTGCAATCTGCATGGAAACTGTTGCCCTTGCAATTTTAGACTCACTAAATTTTTTGTGAGGGCATAACAGCTTATGTACTGCAGCATAGGAAATAAAACACTGAAGAAGCAGGTAAATTTTCTTTCCATAGATTTCCTTTTCAGAACTTTCAGTGTACAAAGAGGTCTAAGTTTATCTAAGAATTCTCTTAAACCAAAAAGATAGAAGCCTTAGAAGCAGACGTACTTGGAGGTGTATATTCTGGGCTGTACAAACTGATTAAAAATAAATAAAACAATATGTTCAGAGATTCCCAAGGAATATGTAACAGCCAAGTTCTGTCAATCAGGTCAGGAAAGATGAAAACTATCTTCAGCATGTATCCTTCCTTTGTTATAGCTACTACTAGGAAACTCTACGAGAAAAAGCTGTTGAAACTGATGGAGCAAGGTCCTGAACTGAAGGTACCTGTGCCTCTCCCAGTGATTTCAACTACTGAGAACACCAGACAGAATGGAAACAATGATTCTGACCAGTACAGTGACAATGAAGAAGGTAAGACTAAAGTGAACTTGCATAGGAATGATTCAAGTTATACATAAATAATACTTGCAGTAGAAATACCTAAAGAGAATATGGTCTTGCTGTTAGGTGAGGCTGTAAGGTACTGCTGTGGATCATGTCAGTCATGAAGCACATCATGCAGTACTAGCACAGTCATCCAGGTGCCTGTTTTGGGAAAGGAAACTTTTTGCTAATGAACTGTTCCCTTTTGTCTATTTTCCTCAGACTGGAGCCTCTAAATCGGAGAGATTGAGAACTGTGTATTAGGTGTTAAGGTGCAATTTTGTGTTACAGTGCTCACAGTAGTTATTCACTATGGGATAGTGAATGAATGTTTATTAAACTTTTTTACTTTCTTTTAATGTCTCACTTATGACTCAATCCCTTTTACGCTCCTCCTTATGGACTTAGTTTGGGGTGGGTTGATTTGTTGGTTCTGGATGTATTTTTCTGTGGTTTTAATATCAAGTTTGTATCAAAGTGTAGTGGTGGAGGAAGTGGAGCCTAAATCATACCATTGTGCATCTTCAAAAAGTAAAAACTGTATAGGCTTTAAAGAGTGACTTAAATGGAATATTAGAAGACGTTTACTTAGTGTGGTTTGCTTTTGGGAGTGGGTTTGGTGTTTTTTTGTTTGTTCTTTTGCTTGTTTGGGGTATTTTTGTTTTGTTTTTACAGGAATTTCCATGGAGGTAGGGCAGAAAGGGTTGAAGAGTTAATAATTCGATTGATCTCCCTTGCATATTTGGGCTTTTTTTTCAGCTTTTAGCTCTTGTAGTTTTAAGTGGCAAGGGGTGTTAGAGACTGATTTATTTATTTTTGGGACAGCCAAGATCCCAGTCACAACTGATAGCTACCTCCTTACAGTTACATATGCTTCATCTAATTACTGAACTGTTCAGACACTGGGGAAAAAACCTCAAACCCAAACACTTCCCTCCCCCTGGCCAAAAATAAGTTTTCTGTAAATAAATGCTAAATACGTTGGTGTAATGCTGTGAGAATTTTAGAAAAGTGGAAACAATACAACTTCTTACTGGTAAGATACTGCTAACCATTCCTTTCTACTGCATCAAAAAAGGAGTTTTATATAAAAGGACATTTTAAAGGAAACAAAGCTAACAATGTCAAACAATGTTGCAAAACTTCAATACCTCTACTACAATCAATAGTAGAATGGTACTTTGGTTAAAGGAATTGAAATTTGATACCAGTTTCTAAATGGAACTTCTGGACTGTTCAAATTTATCTGAAATATAGAATTTTTAGGACAAAATGTAAATACTTGGGTCAGTGTTTTAAAATAATTTTAAGGTTATTCAAAAGTCTCTGTTCTACTTTTAATGGAGAAACATACCTGTTTCTCACAGCTTTTTAAAGAAAAGGTAACTCAGTTACCTCTTAAAATGAATTTTAGTTAAAATATAATTGGTTTCAACTAGTACAACAACCAGTAGTATTATAGAAACTAGTTGTATTAAACCTGATTGCAGATCCGAAGACTGAGCTGAGGCTTGAGAAGAGAGAACCACTTAAAGCCCGGACGAAGACACCAGTAGCACTCAAACAAAAAAGAGTTGTTGAACACAACCAGGTATGTTTAATTTAGTGGCATGTAGAGCAGCTGCTAACTGCAGGTGTTGTGCTCACTAAACACATTACTACTTTTAACATAATCACGTTTGACTAAGTGAGCTATGCTGCTTTAAAAGTTCTTTCAGAAAGCCTGTTTTAATACAGCATGAAAATCTTATGAATTAACTATAGCTGCCATTTTTAGCCTGTCTGATAAGGTACAAAGTTTGACTTTTTTGTTCTGGTCTGATTTGCCAGCTGCTGTAGCATCTCCTAGAGAAAAATAGTAGGCAACCTTAACATGTTTCGTTTTGGAAATGTGACAGATTTTTAAGTCACATGGGCTGATGTCATCCTGTTGGATGTTTGTAATCAACTGGATTTAATAAAAGCAGCAGTTTCTCAAAAAAAAAAGTTTGGAAAAAAGGGGGATTTTTTTTTTAAGAAATGTTTTTAAATACAGATATATATACACACCGTAAATATATATGGTTTGATACCTATACATGTATGTATGCATTTTAAATAATCTGCTTAATGACTCATTTAAATATAATATATGCATGTACTGAAATACGTGACTTCATGTATATAGGTTTGTCTATGTGCGTACATGCATACACTGGCTATCTATATAATTTTTTTTCAGCTATGTTCGTAGCAGCAATACTAGAATTTCTAAAAAGCTGATCCTAAGAAGAAGAATAAATAACAAGTTTAGATCTTGCTATATGTACAACTTGTCCTTTGCTTATAAATAATACTAGTTCTGTTTTGGTGAAAGAGGGATTTTACAGGAACACCTCAGGTTTTCAAACTGCTGAATACTAGATTTGGTAGCTGATGGCTGATCTGTACTTGTGACAGTGTCACTAAATACCCTGTTTCCCAGCTTTGTTCATTTAGGGTCTTTACGATGTTATTTCTCTGAGCAATAAGAAGTGGAGTTATGCTGCAATAAAGGACTGGTATAGAAAACATTCAGTGACTCAGAATTTGACTTGTTAATTCCTTGTTGTATTTTAGCAGATCACAGTGACTTTCTCAATACTTTATAATAAATGCCAGATACTTGCAATTTAGGTAGTGTGTGTGTGTGTATATAAACATGCTTTAACTATGAATATCTCTTAAAACAGGCAACGTGCTGCTCTGTGTTCTTAAGTAATACACCAGAGTTATGGAGATCCATAACTAGTTATCTTTTTTTTATATTTGAATTCTTAGGGTACAAACTGAACAGATTTCACTTGTACAGATCAAAATGCATGCATAATTCAATGCACCAAATATTCCTTTATTCAGGCAACTTCTGTTCATGATGGACTTTGGAATGGACATCTGAATCTTTAGGTTCTTGCGTTTTAAGAAATACTTTTTTCTTAATTGCTGTTCAGCCAGAAATCCCTGCCAGCTTCAATATAATAGTGATACTTAATTCTGCTATCAACAAACAAAATTCTGGTTTTCAGGAACCCACTTATAGAATAAAATGCAAGAGATATAATGAGGTATTTTTATGGCATTTTCAGGTGATGATTGTTAACTCAATTTTTTGTCATCCTATTTTACTGTATTAATATTAGGTCATTACTATGTTTTGTCTTGCAATCTTACATGTGCAGTATAGATGCAATATTTTGCAGCTTAACTATTTTATTTACCAGTAGTTAATCAAAGGAATATCACTTGATTAATCAAAAAAGATGTAATTTCAAAATTATGTCAAATTCTTCAGAGAATCTATCTTGTTAAACCCTTTAGCTTTTAACTTCTGATTGCTCTGTTAAAAAAAGGATAAAACCAGCAAAAAACCCCCACCCACCCCCCACCAAAAATTTGCTTGAAGCCAAGAACAACTCAATGCTTTGGCTAGCACATGTGTGTATTTGCGTATTTTGATGAGAATAAAAACCTCAGGATGGAGAAGTTTGGGTTGTTTTTTTTTATTTTTCTTCTGTGGAGTTAGATCTTAGGTTTTCAGCTAATGTGTGTCAAGGGATTATACTCACTTTGCAGAATTATTGCAATTGTTATGCACTGTGTGGCATTGGCTCACAGATTATGAGGCTCTGAAGAGTCGTGAAGATGAACTGGTGGGCAGTGTGGTGTGAGGAGACTTGCTAGTTACTTCTAAGTCCCGTGTGGCCCTAGTTTTAGTCCAGATATGCACAGCTGACAAGATTGTCTGTCATTTGGCAAGGATAGATGTTGTTGTTCTCTTAAGAAGAGAGTGCAAATAGTCACTAAGCAGACTGCTGCAAGAGAAATTGGGTGGGGAGGTTGAGCAGGCTTACGGGTCTTATCAGTCAATTAGCAGTTGAGGGTTGGATGAACTTGAGCTTCATTATTTATGTTTAATTATGCTTAATTACCTCCTCATTGTGAACTGGAAAAGTTGGCAGAAACCCTAGTTTGAATGCCCCGTTCTAATCCAGTAGGTGAATATAGGGTTAGGGTTCAAAAGTGAGCCTAAGGCCTTAGAGTAAATGGCACTGAACAGAAAGAGACAAGCTAAAAAGTACATTTTAAAGAGCAGTGTAAAGCTGCTCTCTCTCCTTGAGACTTTGTACAGTGACATTCTGCATGTGCTGTGCTCCCCTCCTCCTTCCTGTATTTTTTTTTGACTACACATATAGCTGGTTTAAAAATAAAACATGCAGCATTGCAGCTGCTGACACACAAATTTTTATGTGGCATACACCAAATAAAAAGCTTTGTAAGTGTTAACTGAGGTGAAGTCATAATCTGTAGCTTCACTGCTCCTGAGTAGTATGACAGTTAAAAGCACATGCTGAATAATGCTTATATACCACACCATTGTAGTTCTCTGGTTACATACAGGGCATTGGTATACCTAAACATGAGTGTTACATTCTATTAGGGTTAGAGGCCTGCTCAGCTGACAGTGAGGGTAATGATAACTGTAGACAACAATTTTTTTTTTTTAATTATTTGTCTGTTGACTCTGCTCTACTGAGGTATGGTTGGGTCTTATGTAGTAGATTCTGGTTTTTTTTCCTAAACTTCTCATGCAAGAAAAAAATTGAAACTTGGTACTTAAAACACATGACTGAAGGATCTGAAGAACAAAGAAGAGAGGCAGTTATTAATGAAGTGTTTTTAACTTTTCATTAGAAGATAAGTAATTCCCAGTCAAACAGTCTGGGATGGGGAACTCTCCATTATTAGGATAAGAGAATTGTCTTACTGCCCTCTTGAGTGTATTGTGTTTGAGTAGAACCACTCTAAAATTAGTATTTTTCTCAAAGCTTCTAAAGAACACATCAAATAGAAAAGTGTATGGGGTTAAGGTAGAGAGCTGTGATTGTATGTTGCAGGTTAAACATTTCTTAGAAAGAGAAGGCAGTGTCTGGTGAATATCTAAAGAGGGGTTGGAAGTTGTTTCATCAGAAGTCTACTTAAACAGTAAAGAATTTTTGATAATTAGGCAAAAATCTTTAATTCTGTACAAAACATTTGAATCTGTTTGGACCTGAGGTCTTGGCATTTGTTTTTTTTAAAGTACTTAAGTGATTTAGGAATAAAATGAAACACTTGTGCTCCCTCTGCTGGGTATATAGTTGCTGTAATATAGAACTCCTCATAGAATCCTAATGCTGCTCAGTTTCTAGTTTCAGTGTCCTCTCCCAATAAAGAAATACTTTTCAGCCTGTTCTCTTAACACATTATTTTTGGGGCTATACTGTTCTAGTGAAGTTATTTCTGATGTTGGACCTGTAACCAACAGTTGCACCAGCATATATAACTGATCAGAACTGAGTGCAACGTCCAAAATACATCTCTGTATGAGTTGTTGAAATGCGAAGATTTCAGTTATAACAAAGTAATGATTTTTATTTTTAAACTTAACCAAATAAAAAGAAAAATCTTATATATAATCTAGAAGCAGACCCTCATCTGCCTTTCCCTCCTGGAATTAATTTTGAGTGGAATATTTTCTTTGTGCATGAAACTAGAAATCAAGCATAGGGAATGATCTGTGTTTGTTAATGGCTGTAAAAGTTTGGCATTTCATGTTGTTAGATTTGTTAAAGATTTGTGTCAGGCTTGATCTTTTAAACCTACTGTTATGTGAAAATTGTTAGTTTCATCTCTGTATATGAAACCTGATTGTGTTTCCCCCTGGCCCCTGGGAGAACTTTGACTTCTGGAAATTGGTTCCTGTTGAAATGTAGGTGGCTGTGCATAAACCATTCCCATCTCTGCTTGAGAGAGTAGAGTCCTATCTCTGCAGAGAGTAAGGTGATGCTTTCTGCTTATGCTCATAGATTTTTTTTTTTATTTTTTTCGGTGTGCATAGGTAGGTAATGTAATTGGCCTGAAAGCTTCTTGTCCTCTGTCCATGACTTGATGTAACTACTCATAGTATTAGTTCACTCTACTGCAGTGGGCAAATTAGCAGTTGTTCCTGTTGGGCATTATCTGCTCAGTTCTGTATTTGAGCAATAATGTGCTCTAATGTAGGTATTGTGGTCAACACTACTAATCTAGCTAGCTATTCATTATTGATTGTATTAGGAGCTACATTTTTTTGATTGTAGACTTACTGCTTTTGGAGTGTGCATGCTATTTTGGTCTTTGGTTGTGAGTATCCAATGTTGAGAGCTTATTTTCATGTATATGATCATGTGTTTGATGCTTGAATAGACCTATTCTCAAGATGAAGTTACTGAGACTGTCTGGACAAGTGGATCTTCAAAAAGTGGACCTCTGCAGGCATTTTCTAGGGAGTCTACAAGAGTTTCAAGAAGAACACCAAGAAAAAGGGTGATGAGAGGCTTTTAATAGACAATTTTTTTTTCTCACTGTTAGGGTCCAAGTAGCTATTTTATTCAATTGTTTTCTTTTGTTTGTTTTAAACAAACAGGTGGAAGCTACAGCACAGTTGCCTGTAGATGATGCTGTAGGATCAGAGAGTACTCCCATAGCTGAAACTGTATTGACTGCAAGCAACGAGACCCTAGTAAATATGCTTAGTAAATATATTTAATCAGTTGTGCAACTGGCATTCTTCTGTAATGTGTCTGCACTGACAGAATCATTCTGTTTTGGACAGATAGAAGATTCTTTTAAGGAAAGTAAGACTATTCAGTAGTCTTTGAAACCACATATTCACTATCTGTTTTAGTACCTAATGCAGTTCACTTTGAGATGGGACTAGGTAGACACCTGGGTCCCATCTGATGTTTTTTTAGGGGAGGGTTGAAAAGAATCACTTTAAAGGCTTAGATATTTTTCTTAATTTAAGTACATGCAGAATATTTGCTTTTAAGTTTGGCTTTTCTTGTGAACTAAATAGCTTTTATGTTCCTAAATGGCTTAAAAGAAACTACTTGGAATGATAAGCAGTGTGTTTTCTTTGCTTATTTTGAAGTATCTGTTACATAATCTTCTTGAGATAACTCCTAACATGCATATATTCAATGCACATAAAGGTTTTGTTGTTTGGTTCTGCCACCTTGCCCCCTCCCATTTTGTATCTTGGCTGTTTCTGAGTTTGAACAATTTTGAATCTCGGCAGGTTGTCAATAGGGTGCCTGGAAATTTCAAGCATGCAGCTCCTACACTGTCAGTCAGTGAACTCTCAGACATGCCCAGAAGAACACCAAAGAAACCACTGATGACAGCTGAAGTAAATAAATTAAAACTTGGATTGCTCTTGCTTACTCTTTGTGAACGAAATTCTTGTGTGTGTGTGTGTGCTTACTTCTGAGTACAGAGGGGGTGGAGGATGTCATTGTCCAGGTGACAGTCAATATAAATTAGTTGTGTCCCGTGACATAAGGGAAAGTATAAACTTATTTTTATCCCCTTTCAGATTTTGGGGCAGGGGGTGTGTGTGAAAATCTGCCTTCCTTTTTTTTTCTTTTTTCCAAAGACAATTATGTTTCTATGTGTTCTTTCTCCTTGTGCTGCTATTTTTCTGAACAAAATGTAGATTTCTTTTTTTTTTCTTTTGAAGTCTTTGAATAGCTCAAAATGGAGCAGAGTTGGGTTATCTACCTTTGATTTTTGTAGATCAGCCTATACTGAAAAAAGACAATGTGCTTTAATTTAGGGAATCAAGTAGTAGGATTACTTTAGACCAAATGCGTGAATTAAAAAAGCATCTGTACATTTGTCAGTTATCAAGAAAGAAAATAATTCTTTTACTCTTAACCTATTCAAACTGCCAAAACTATATCTCTTGGAGAACTGTCTAAAGCACCTGCAAGTATATGTAATTGTATTAATGTAATACTGTAATATTGTGGAATTTTACATTGCAAGATTGTCTGAATTTAAATGGAGTTCATTGCTTCATGTAGTTACTGTAGATAAAACTTCTATTGACACTTCATTTACAATATGACTGGAATGTAGACTTATTTGTCAAATAGAAGGTTCTGGAAAAACTTGATGTTCTATTCCAAACTGATGTTTTTTTCAGTCACTATTTTACTGTGGGTTTGTTTATTACAGCAAGAAGAGACAGATTGCCCACATCAGTGCTTTTTTAATCATATTGGCCACAACCAGTCCTGTGATCTGCTCAACACAGCCATGATAGAGGTGATGGTTAAGTTTTTTTGATCATCTACGTCATTGGCTGGCAGGTGTATAGTATTTATACAACTATATTCTTTATCTTAAAGGAAACTGAGGATATCACTGAATGCTTTAAGACACCTAAAGTGAACAGACGGCTGCCAATAATTAAGGTTAAATGAAGTTCTAAAACCCAAGAAGTAAACTTCTTGAATATCACTGGGTGACTCGTTTATTCTTAAAAATTGCACGTGGTTGTGGTCTCTGAGATAGCTATGCAGAAGCTTTTTGTTTTGCTGTCTATTCAGCCTCTAACTGTTTTTGGTTTCCTAGGTGGTGGAGAGAACTGCTACAGAAGAAAGAAAAGTAGAAAGGGATATTCTGAAAGAAATGTTCCCATATGAAGTATCAACACCTACAGGAATTAGGTATTTCTAAGGTTTATGGAGGCTTGCTTCTTAGTTCTCATATACCAATTTAAGCTGAGAAGTATCTTTTGATTATATTGATAGATTTCTGAGGAACAGCTTTTGCACTTTGACTCAGTGCCATTTGTGATGACCACCTAGTTCTTCTGTTCCATATACAAGTTTTGTTAGCCAAAATAGCCCCCTCTTTATATTTAAATTGGGGGTGGAAACAGGGTAGTACCCTAGTAGGAATTACTATTGGAACTTCTGGATGCTGGAAGTTAAATGGAAAGGGCTTTTCTGTGGTAATGACTTGCAGTATTTGAGTTTTTTGCTAGATGCATCTGCATTAGGTCTGCTGTTAAATTAAGGAAGGATATCCCAGCATATATTTGAGTCTTCTTTTGCAAAACCAAAAAGAAATTTCAGATGCCCTATTTTTTCCTTTAAGTATCAGTCCTGTTGTAGTCAAAGATTACTCTTAGTATGAATAAGATGCCATCTGGAAGGGCTGTTACATTTTTGTTTGCGACTTTATACAAAAATGTAAAGTAACCCTCTCATTAATTAAGCAAGTCAAAAAACTCTGCCCTGTTTAGAGAATATGAGAAAAGGTTTCCCTGTGTTAAGATGTGAAATCATCTGTGTTTCCAACATGTTAATTACAGCTTCAATTTAAACTGCAATTGCATAAAGTCTTAACCATAAGGAAAACATGATACCAGTTACTACTACTGTGGTGTACCTGCTGACCACTCAGGTTTGCTTTCTCTTGTGTCTGAGGTCTAGTTAAATCTATACCACTTCTAGATAAAAATGATGCATGTGTACTCCTTGTATATAAGGACTTGGCAATGTATGTGGGTTTTTTAACCCTTACTGCTTTGTCTTCTGACTCTGTGTATTGGCTTAGCCATCAGTAAGTATTTTACTGACCAGAGATAATCTTATGTTTAGAAATTCCAGTAAGGGGGCGGGGGGCTGCATAAGTGATCATTAAAGAACCAAATAGGGAGAGACACTTCCTAGAGTTTTATTGCCAGTTATGATCCTTTTATGTGGATAGGGTAAAGTGGCATTTGAGGGTTTTTTTAAGGGGTGTTTGTTTAAACAGTGGGTGATGAACTGTAATATGTCTATTTTTGGAGTTTGGATATTTCAGGCACTGCATTCACTGGAAATAATTCATAGTTCTGTAATGATACTAAAACTTTCCTGTGCACTTCAGATTGCTCTTTAAAATATGCAATATTTCAATTTGGTTTTTTTTCAATTAACAGTGCTAGCTGCCGTAGACCAATCAAAGGAGCTGCTAGCCGGCCTATAGAGCACAGTGACTTCAGAATGGATGAAAGTTTCTCTAAGTATGTTCAAAAATATGGTACCTCAACTGACATCAAGTCGGAAAAACCACCAACAAAAAAAGAACGCTCTGTTCCCCTGTGGATAAAAGTTCTTCTCTTTGTTGTTGTTTCAGTCTTCCTGTTCTTGGTTTATCAGTCAATGGAAACTAATCAAGGAAATCCTTTCTCTAAATACCTGAATATTGTCGTTCCGGGCAGTGCCAAATGAGTATCTTTCTGAAAGGCACACCTGATTTGATCTCCTATTTTTAATTGTAGAGAACTCTTCTGCCCTCTCATCGGCTCAAGGACTTCTTACAAATAATGTGATTGGAACTTGATAAATTGGATAAATGAAGAAAGATAATATTAAATGGACATCGGTAACTTTCTGGACTTTGGACTAGTAGGAGATCACTGCCATAGGAGTTACATTTTTTTAAATCTTTGAACTTTTTGTAGGCTTTATTTTTTTAATGTGGACATCCTTTAAATTCACTTTTGAGAAAATGTATATTTGTTTTTGCAAGAACTTGGAAGCTGAGAAGGGCAAAAATGTAGTAAAATGTGAAGCTGTGTTTTTAAAGCTTTTCCTTTGTACAGAAAAGAAGTTGTACTTCTATCTCTAGATTACAGTGGAGGAGGATTTTAACATGGGATAAAGGGAAATGCATTCCTGCATGCATTTTTTCAGTAACAATTTGATCTCTTAGGATGTAGAGAAAGTACAACAACAACCTTTTCTGTAGATTACTGTAACTTTTTAGTAAATGTAACTGTAAACCTGTTTGCATTTCTGTAAAAGTCTTGGTATCATATTAGTAACTCCGTTTAAGTGTAACTTCATTTAAATGTATCCCTTCATTTTAGTGCTTACAGTGTTGTAGGAACTGAATACAAATCTAATTGGCAAGAGATGTCTTAGAGGAACTTATTTATTAGTAATGTGTGGAAAATAAAATTGCATCAATATAATTTGCTACTAAAATACTTTTTCTGGGTCAAGGCTGTCTGAAGTAGTCTAAATTCCAACTTTAGCAGTGGTCTTTTTTTCTTTTTTAACAAAGCAAGGTCTTTCCAGCACAGCTTTATGTGATTATCTTTGAATATTCATGTAGAGAAGTATTCTCAAAGTGTGAAAATTCCATATGAAGTTTTATTCTTGTATGAAGAGGGCATTGCTGCATTTTCTGCTACAGTTTCATCTTCTAAGGTGAGATTTACTACTTTCATGCAGTTGACTATTTTTCTCAGTGGAAGCATGCTGAAACACTCTCTATTGTGTAACTTGGTTGAGCAGGCAGCTGACTTCACTACTACCAATGAAGAGTGATAAGCAACAATTTTTTTAAAGTGAATGTATACATTTTTGGTGTGCTTAAATCTGCAGCATACAGATGTTCAGTCTTATTGCTTGGTACAAAATTGCAATAAATCATACTACTTATTCTTAAAGTGCTACTTATAAAAAGCTGAGAACATTAGTTAATAGTCAATATCTTTTTACTCTAGGTACAATTATTGTGTAGACTATAGCTATGGGGAAGCTTTACTTTCTGTGAACTTTGGGACAAACATGGTAATTTGTAGCAAAGCAATAGTTTTGGGGTTTTTTTCCTGTTTAATGGTTTTTTTCTTTTTCCTTCTAAACTGCTTTTTTGAGTAATCCAAATAGCTAAATTTGTGTCCATCCTATAGAAAACTGTAACATAAGACATTCACTTTTGGTGTCAAAAATGCGGAAAAATAAAAATGATTTTAATGTGTGTGAATTTTCCTTATCAAAATAAATGCATTGCTGAAAGGCAGCAAAAGCAAGACAACTAATGTATCAGTGGTGTCATTTTGTGCTGCTACAGCCTTCCATACTAAAAAAAACCCCCAAATTAAAAATCTCATAGTAAGATCAGGTCATGCCACTTGCTGGGAGGAATATTCATTATACTTGCACTTGTAAGAGTTTTTCACCGTAATTCTTTAGCCTATTAGGGCTTTAATTTGAATGGGGGGGAGAAGCTAGTCTTCATTTGCGTTTCAATACTTAAAGAACTTCCTTTTCACTTGAAATTATTTCTCACATTACTTTGCTGCGTGTTTTAACATGAAATACATCTTTCTTTTCTAGTTATATGAAATACTTTCAGTTGACCTCCTTCAGGAATACTATTAGCATCATTTAAAAAAAAAACCAAACAAAAAACAAACCACAAACAATACAAACCGCAGACTGAACTGTGATGCAACTAATTTCATCATTCTTTCATTTTTGCACTGTTTTGGAGAATCCTCTCAACTTCAGTGTTACTTCACAGAGGGTAAGGAGTTTTCTACATAAGTCCTTAAAGTAACCCACATGTAGTTCAGTTGTAGTTGGAAGGCAATGCATCTTCAAGAAATGAATGGGTTTTTTATACTTGAGGCATTTAATGGTGTTGATAACTCTGAGACTAAGATCTTTCTTTCCTTCCTCCCCTGGCCCCTCATACAGATTTTTCAGCATTCCTAAGGCTAACCATTTGATTCTAAGAGTAACACATATAGTATTAGGTATTAGCTGAATAGTTGTATGTGCTTAAAGCCTTCTAAATAATGCTGTATAAGTTATGCTGAAGTATACAAGAATACTGTCATCTTTGCATCAAAGTGCTGAAGCAATAGGAGCTGGTTTGTGTTTTTTTTCTTTATACACTCTTGCTTTTTTCCCATTAGTTCACCTTGTCTTCTAGACAGAGGTAGGTTAAACTGTCAGAACCAGTCACAAAATGGAGCAATTTTGTGGACTAGTATCCAAAATCAAGTTGCAAAAATGAGTGGAGTTCTGATGTATTAAGTCACTTTTATGGCCAGGGCTACAAAAAAGCCTGCAAAGGCCTGTGAAAGTTAATGAGCATGCCAGCACTGTCTTGGGTTGGTGGAGTTTGTTCTTGTGATTGGGCATACTGCTCAGAATGCTGTGCTGAAAACATGGCAGGTCTTGATTTACTTGTCTGAATTATAGCTAACATAGAGCTTGTATTTTTCCCTTTAAATTCTGTGCTAATCTTTTAACATGTATTTGATCTCAGGAGCCTGGTATCAGGCTGAAAGTCACTAGAGGATTTCACTTGCAGTTTTGAGACTTAATTTTACAGCATCTGATTCATGGTGAGATTATGAGAGCTTCAGTAGTATCTGAGGCAAAATCTCTCAAGGATCTTGAATTTAAATTCTGTGCATATTTTGGAACCTTGATTTGTATTTACATAGAAAACAATGTGAAGGAATTTTTTTCTTCTCTTTACTTGCTAACAATGTGCCCTATAGAATGAGTTCAGATCCCTCCTAGGCTTGGTCTGTGTGTGTTTTGGTTTGTTTGTTTCTTGTGGCACAGTTTACAAAGCCTTCATGGTATTAAAATTTCCTGCTAATTACCTTCTCGGATGGTTTTGTGGACAAAATATCTTTTAAAAGCATTAATTAGTTTGTACAGAGTTAAAGCAGAAAAGCTGAGTACAAAAGTAATGCCTTTAAATAACAGAGCTCTAGAAGGAGACTGTTCAGCAGTAAAAAAAGATATATAATTGTGAATGAGGTTTTTAAAGTTGTGTGGTATATTTGGCTTGCTTGGATATGGCTGAAGCTACATAGTGGGCTGAAATGCTTTAAAGAAAATTTCATCTGACTGATTGGAATAGATACAGGGGTGGGTTGTGATGTATAACTTTTAATTTTGTGTTTACAAACATTTCAGCATACCCTTTGTTTTTTGTTAATATGGTTTTACTGTGTGTTTGGTAAGTCTGCCTATGTTTG
Source organism: Sclerurus mexicanus (assembly GCA_013396755.1). NCBI lineage: Eukaryota > Metazoa > Chordata > Aves > Passeriformes > Furnariidae > Sclerurus > Sclerurus mexicanus. Next base: position 21,050 of record VWZF01006649.1, read on the forward strand.
TCTTAAAATATGTCTATGACCTTTGTTTTTCTTCCTCCTGAGGGAGTGTACCAGGCTGCTTTGCACCAGTGCAACAGCAAGCTACTAACAGATGTATAGTGCATGCATGTGTTCGTACAGCTCGGGGTCTACAAGTTAATTCAACTTGCAAAGCAGTCCTAAGGTGGCACAGTAACTATAAGTGCTATGTGTATATTAATACAAAAAAGAAAAATTCTGTAAGTCTTCTGTCCCACCTCACTTTGAAGTTCTTTATTAGCATTGGCAGTCTGTGGTTAAAAAATGGTAGCTGCATTGCCTTATTTGTCATTTAGGAGAAAAAGATGTTATGTTTTATGGAAGAAAAACGTAATGGCTGAGGAGAACTTAGATTTTTAGAAAAGATTATTAGATCAGGACACTCACAGCAGTGATTACTAAGAATAGGAGAGGTTTCACTACTTCCTGCGTTCAGAGGATGTGAACTGCTATTGTTCAACCTAGCAAACTTGGATACTGGTGAAAGAGATGCTGCAGTGTTAAGGCTTCCCTTGGGCTGTGAAACCTGATCTGTTACTGACTCTCTAAGCCTAGCAGTTCTGGTGTTGAAACCAGGAAAGTGCATGTAAAATATATGCTCACAACAGGAACGGATGATGCTGTGCTAACCTGGTTATCAAAGGTGTGGATGGTGCTTTCACTACCTCACTGTGTATTTTTGAAAACAATGTCACCTGGGGTACAAGCTAATAAGAGCTTTGATTTTGCTTGCACGCTTCACCAAAATGTTAGAACTGTGAAAAGTTATTGTAAGACAGGAAATAGCCTAAAATTTATTGATAGTATGCTGTTTGGGGGTATGGGAGATGGAGGGGGTGTGTAGTGGGTGTTAATAACAGACAGATGAAATTAAGAAAATGTTGGAGTTGCCAAACTGGCATTTTCCTAAACTGACAAAACTTGAAGAGCTATTGATTAAAAAGATGGATTTCCTTTAAAATAGCTCTCTTTACTGTGAATCTGACAGAGGTGGGCACCTAAAGGTTAACGTCTTTCAAGTCTTCATCCATTACTACCCTCAATGTGTGTCAGAAATCAGATTAATTGAGATGGTTTAAATTACAGGCTATTGCTGTTTTATTTTTTCACATCTGGGAAAGATTGAAGATAGTTTTTGTGTAAAATGATAATGCATTCAGCAGGAACATATTATCCCTGTATTTTCATGTAAGACGGCTGTTTAATAGTTCTTGTTCAGCTGTTAGATGTTACTTGTCAGCTAAAACAAAAAAACTGTTCACTGACTAACTCATAAGTCTTGGTAGTAGTTGAGCACATAAATTGCTGTTAGATGTCTATAAATAGTCACCTGCCCATCTTTCATAATTGGAAAGAGCAAAGGTTTTCTATATGTTAAAAATCTGAAAATTCTGCAAGAATTGCAATAAGTTATTATGTTTCAGGGTAAGAGCCTAAGTCTCAATCACGTTTAGAGGTTATTAACTGAAAATAAGTTTTAGTGTTTGGTTATTAGATAAAACATTACTAACAACTGTTGTTTAGATTGCAAGTGAGTAGAGCAGAACAAGTAATGGGAAAATGAACAATTCTGGCTTGTCTTCATTGCTGCTACTGGCAAGGAAGTGAACAGCACTTGAGGCTCTCTGCAGGTTGCTAAGTGAAAGTATTTAAAGAATGCACGTTTAATTTGACCTCTTCCTAAACGGCAGCTGGGGTGTAGTTCATTCAAGGGGGACTTAACCTTGATTTCTATGACAGTGCTATTAGGCGTGTGTCACTTTTGCATGTGTATGACAGTTTCCCTCGATCAACTTTGTTGTGAAATACAGTGAGTAGAGCCAAGGCCTAAAGGCTCTCCTTGGAAATTCAGTAGGAGCTGCTGAGCTGACCAAAGAGGGGTGTATTTTCAGTGTGGTGGTGCAGGTGTGCTGCTGTTTGCATTATGACTCTCAGCCCCAAAGTAGCTGGGATGTTCAGTGCATGTGCTGGCTTCTGCATGTATGTTGTTACGGAGCGCTATAATGGAAGGTATGTGATCAGATGGTGAAAAAGTGGAGCTCTTGCCTCTTTGATAACTGACAAATTTAACTGTGCTGCACCAGTTTTTTACAATGTAAATCACGAAAATGAGTGAATTTGCCCTATGTTGGAAAACGCATAGTTTAAGGTAGGTAAGGCCAGGCATGGGTCCTGTGTTAAATAACATTCTGCTTTTAACAAACCAGTAACAAGCTGAAGCTGTTGTAGCATAGGCCATGTGAACATGTGCTGCAAGCTTACCCCCTAAAGGTGAAATTTGGCCATGGAGGGTGCAGTGTGTTTGGGGGCAGATCTGACTGTCCTTGGTCTTACAGTGTGCTGTGGGCCAGAGCCTGCCGAGAGGTGAGCATTTTGCTAAGGGAGTGGCTTCAGCAGGCTGTGCTTAGAAAGTATTACTGGTTGTGACTTGCAGAACCGCAGTCTGGGGTGATACTGAGGGCTTCTTTAATCTCAAAAAAGCGGGCGTGATGCTAGGGGTTACGGTGATAGTTGCGGGCTGAACTGTTGGCCTTGATTATCTTAAAGGTCTCTTCCAACCTTGGCCGTTCCATGTTTCTACACAAAGTGCCCCGAGCGCGGCTCAAGGCCAGCCTGCTGGTGCCAGCCGCACGCCGGCGTCCGGGCGTGTCCGCTTTGACATTGCCTGGGGCAAGGCTGCGGGAAGACCTGGGGCAGCTGGCAACCCGGCAGAGCGGGGCGGCGGCGGGGAGGGCTCAGAAGCGGCGGCGCGGGCTGTAGCGGCGCCGGGGTGCGCTCGGACACCCGTGACTGCCCGGCAGGG
>VWZF01006649.1:23900-86043 GCA_013396755.1 Sclerurus mexicanus
TGCCCCCGCCCGTGTCCGCCGGGGCGGCGCAGGGCCGGGAGGGGCCGGCGCTGGGCCTGTGCGCCCTCTTGGAGGACGAGGAAGGGCACGGGCGGGGGAGGCGCTGACATGCGCTTCCGCTCGCCTTGCCGGCTGTGCCGGGGGACAGGATGGATCCGACATTAGCGGGAAGGGACGTGGAAACCTTCTAGTGCAGAGTAATCGCCGAGACCCCCGCAGAGTCTGTCTTGGGGAGCAGAGACCGCTTTCTCTCGCTCTGCAGCGCCTGCCGCCTCGGTTCCTGAGGTTGTAGGCCCGTACTTTTTTCATCCCTGGGGAAGAGCAGCATATGAATTTGCGGCTTCAAAAGACTCTCTCTCCCCTTGTTTTTTCCTTTTCCTCTTATTTTTCCCCTTTGTATTCACCTCTGAACATCCAGACACATTAGGGTTGCTTGCAGATGTTCTTTTTCCCCTCCTTTTTTTCTTTCTTTCTTTCTCCTTAGCATTTCTGAGGCATACCACCAGATAACTTTCCTGTTTAAGATATAGTGATACATTTTAGATTCAGGTGCTTCCCGGATGTTTCCCAGACCCATTTGTGACTTCTAAAGGTCAGACCTTGATGATGTTTCTAGTATCAGAGAATAGTAAAATTCTTTTAAGCCATTAATAACTTGAAGGCATCTGTCTACTTTTATTTCAGTCAAAGAAGTTAAGTGCTTTCACCAAGTTACCTCTTCTGAAGTGTTGTTGAAGTATTGAAGTATTTTAGAGCACTTGCATGAACAGTTATGTAATATTTAAAAGATAACTCAGTGTTTGGTGCTATTTATTAAATTTTCCAGAAATTACTTCTGGCTTTTAGTGTAGTAATCCTGTTGCCAGAGAACTAAATCCCTAAATCGCTCTGTGGTATGCTAAATATATTCAGTAGGTGCACTTATTTCTTAAAAGCATTATGCTTAATCTTCATTCTGTTTCTAGGCACTTGTGGTCGAAGGTGGCCAGCAGGTTTTAGTCTTCGTAGTCATTTCTGCTGAGTTCATTATTTCATGTACCAGTTCCCTCTCTGGCCTTTGTGTTGGGAGAATAACGTGTTGCAGAAGATATCTGAGCTTGCACAAGGTCACACAAAGTCAGTACAAACCACAAGACCTTTTGGGTTCAGCTCAGGGCATCAGACATAACCCTGCTCAGAGGCAGAGTGTTCTACGATTGGCTCTTGGAATTTGTCCTTAACATATCAGATCAGAAGCAGAGATAAGAAATAGTTATGATATAGCTGTCTTAACAGTAGGCATATTTTTATGCTGTATGTTTATGTTTTAGTAGCTTCAGCATATTTGTCTTAAGCCAGTGCCTAGGTATGTTAGGATGACTTTCTTGTCCCCTGTACTGTGTTCAGCTGGGTCTCTTATCAGGTATTGGTTTTTAGAAGATTTAACTGTACTTCTGAAATGGAAAGTCCAACTGGATATCTCTAAAGAGCTCAAGCCTAATTGATACTGGCTTGCTCTTCTTAATTGCTGTTTTTGAACACTGAGTTGACAGGTCAGTCAATAGCATTGTAAAATAGCACATACATAAAGCTCTACTTTTCTGTGGCTACTACAGAGGTCTGTCTCTGTCAGTTCAGGAATGTGACTTCTAACAGTAAATTACTGTGAACAAGCACTTGTGGTATCTGGGCAGCATGGTAACTAGTGCAGTGCTGTTGTGCTGCTGGCCAAAGAGAGCTGAACAGAGCTGCCCCATACTACAGACCTAGGGTCTCTTGTCTGATTGCACCTGCACAGAAAGCCTGGTCTGTGTGTAACCTGCCATTCTTGTAAACAGACTGTTACTGCTCTCTGCAAATCTGCCAGCATAGCCAAGATATTTTGGAGGTATGTGTAAGTCCAAGACCATCATATTTACAGTCTTGGGCAGTATCTCAATTAGAAACACATTTTTCTGACCGTTAACTGATTTCTAGCTTTAAGCTTAGGCTTAATATGCTGTCTGTGATTTGGTATTTGTTATTTTAGAGTAAAGAAACAATGGTATTTTATTGACTTGTTTATTAACTTTTAAGAGTGAGATGAGAAATGTGAATATAAAATGTAATACATCTGGAATATTTTGGGAAAGAAGTTCCCTTAAAATAGCAAAGTTATGAGCTGGATACGCCTGCTAGTGTTAACTGCTGCTCTGTTGATACTGTTGAACATAACTGTAAACTTGTGTTGATGTTCTTAAAGCAATTTATTTCAGAATCAAAAAGACAAAAGTGAAGAAGCTTTGCATAATATAGCTTTTTGCTGTCTTTTCAATAGTGTTTCTCTGGAGATAGTTCTTACTAAGCTGGTGTAACTTTTTTGACAGTTCCATTGCATTGAAGTTTCACCAGTGGATTTAATAGCAAAAAATTATGCCTTTCTACTCAGGGAAACATTTTCTATGTAGTGTATTGTTTTCTATATGCTTATTCAGTTATATTAGTTTTGCTTTTACTTATGTATTTAAAATGTTAAGCATAGTTGCAGAACTGTGCTACCTCCTGCTTAATTTGTACTGTTAATTTTAAACTTGAGTAAACAAGCTGTATATAAGTTTGAGATTTTTGTATTTGAAAGAAAATAAAATCTGTATAAAGAATCTGAAAAGTACCTGAAAGTATAGCTGCATAAACAAAATTGCAGTGCTGATCATGTAGATCTTTATAGGCTCTACTTAAACACAGAAGTTACACTGTCATAGAATATTTAACCAAAGAAGCTTTGTCTCCTGAATACTAGAGGGAATTGTTGGACATTGCAACTTTGAGTCTTAATTTCTACTAGCAACTTCCAGGATTAATTTCTGTGGTTTAAGTGTGTTGTGAGGTAAAAACTTCATTTTCTTCCATTGCTTGTTTAAAGGAACAAATTCAATTTGGAAGGCTTAGAATCAACTCTTGCCAGTCCAAAGGGTGTTAATTTAAAGCAAGGAAATTATTTTTGTGTGTAACAGTACATTTGAATAATACAGTATGGGAGTTTATTTCAGTTTAATACTTCTGAGAAAGTAGCACTCAGTCAATTTTGATTCTTTTCTGATCTTTGTTACCACTTACGATTGATCATGTATATGTAATTTTTTTCAATTAACTAGAATACAGCTGTGCATATGGCTCAAACAGATTCTTTATGCTTTGTGGCCTTGGTGGGATTATTAGCTGTGGAACAACACATACGGCACTGGTTCCTCTAGACCTGGTTAAATGCAGAATGCAGGTTTGTTCTGCATGTCAGTATGTGATGACTTTGCCAAAGCATGTTTAGTGTGGTATATTTAATCTACTAATGAACTGGAGGCTATATTATACCTTGGACATCATTGTCCAGCAGTGCATGGAGTTTATATAAAAGCATGGTGTGTCTTTATTTTTTGCTGCAGAGTACAGTTGTGAATATGGCTCGCTCAAGTTTTATGCTCTCTGTGGCGTTGGTGGGGTCCTAAGTTGTGGCCTGACACACACTGGTGTTGTACCTCTGGATTTAGTGAAATGTCGTATGCAGGTTTGTATAAACTTAAACATTTCTTGAACTTTTTTCCTATATAGCCAGCATATTAACAGTTTGTAGTAGGGATGCAATCTTTAGTGGATGACAGGAAGCAAGTAAACTTGAGTGCTGCTTTATCAAATCTACTGCTGTGAGACTAGCAAAATACCACTTTGGAGAGAAGCAAAGGTATTTAGGATAATTTGGATGAATTATTTTTGGTGACAAATAAGGCATGTTTAACTGACTGTATTTGCTAAAAGGCACCCAGCTTTTACTCTTTGCTGATGGATTGGCCATCTTTGGAATAAGAAAATAGTATCTTTGGTGTTCTGCAGATCTATGTGTTTTTTAGCCTGGAGTGGCATGCATGTGTAATTTTATCCATTAATGCTGTGGATATTAATGCATGGCTTATGGATTTGATATTTTTTAACAATGCCACTGTGAGTAGAGTGGGTAAAACTTGATTTGGAATCAGCAAGCCAATTGGTGCGTGCGGCTGGTTTCCTTGAAGTGGTCCTCGATTGAACTGAAAGGAGTGTCATCGCATTGCACTTAATGTGTGATACCAGCTTATGCATTAAAATCATCTAGTGAACAACCATGGCTAAAGACAAATGGATTTACTCAGGCAAATCTGCAAGAATGAAGCAAATTAAAGCACACTTCTAAATTTCTGGAAATATAGCAGTTAATGACTTCCCTGTAGCATAGGCTGACACATTATAAAAATGGCTGTTTTGTAATTATGAAACTCTTGAAATCAGGAGAGAACTGTGAATTAGTCAGACCTAGTGATCGCACTAGGAGTACTGCATGATGTTCTTTGGAATTGTGTTCTTCTGGATGACCTTTCTTTAGCATTGTTTACCAGAGAAACTTTGTCACATACTTGAGGACATTTGAAATTCTGGTCTCAAACTAGTAATTCTGTAACACATCAGACATGCTCATCTTGGACTACCAGTCTTGGGTTCCTTAAAGAAGAAGGGTGGTGGTTCAGGAGGGGGGGGTTCCTTGTGAATTCCTGCTGTGATCCTGTAAAACCTGTCAGCATTTATCTCTTTACAGATCCAGTACAAAGCATGTTACTAATCCTTCCTAAGTTCTCCAGAAAGAAATGTGTTGCCTGCCCTCTCATGTCTTTTTAAGAAGAGGTCACCTTTGCCATGGTTTAACCGAAACCAGGACAGCTGTTACATAGCTAATAACTAAGCCTGGTTCTGACTTGAACATAGCCTCATTTTATAGGGTGTCCGATTAAATATCCAGTTTTCTGAAATAATGTCTCTTTTCAAAATTGACTTGTTTAGGTGAACTAGTTCTTGAGTAGGTTGCTGCCAGATTGCAGAACAAAATATCAGTCAATGCAGGTTGGCATGTATGTCCCATAGTTCTTTCTGAAAGCTTTGATTGGCTTCTAGCTTGATACCTTTCTTCTTAGCCTTTGAGGAACTGTTGGATGATGTCAAATATGAAAAGTAAGACTGTGATGTGACTTAATGACTTGTTAAAAAATTTCTGTTTAATTATTTCCTTTCACATGAAAGTCAGTCTTTTCTTAATTTCTGATAAGTTAATGAAGTCTCAAAGTTTTGTGGGTACAATTTGTGTGTAGCCTTTACTGTGAAGTCAAAGTACAAGTATAGAAGATCTTGAGTACTCTTTGATCCACTTTGCTCTATTTTTCTTTGAATCTGTTGGGGGATCAAACTAAAAGAGGACAAACAGGCTTTTCTGGTTAAGAATCAGGTGAATCATCAGGTTTGATTCGTGGTGACACTTGAGTGTACATAGGTGTGATGTGAGAAGTAGATGATACTGCTGTCAGGAGCTATCAAATTTTTTAAGACTGATCTATATGTAATTGCACCAGTATACCTCTGACAGTGTTAGAATTTGGTGATTCCTGAGCATAACAGTACTGGCTGTTAAAATAAGTCAGAGTTTGAGACTAGCAAGTAACCATTAAGTTACATGAGTCTAATCTTGTGAGTTCCTCATCTGTCCAGGGAATTTTTGAAAGCCAGCTGTCTGAGGAATTTAAGAATTTTAGATTTTGGATGAGGGTGTGAGAAAGGAAATAATAAGCTAATATCAAGCGTTCAACTTCCTATTCTGTTTAGGTTGATCCACAAAAATACAAGAGCATCTTCAATGGATTTTCAGTGACACTCAATGAAGATGGTGTTCGTGGCTTGGCTAAGGGATGGGCTCCAACCTTTATTGGATATTCCATGCAAGGGCTTTGTAAATTTGGTTTCTATGAAGTTTTCAAAATCCTATATGGCAACATGCTGGGAGAGGTAAGCCTTAAATAGTTTTTGTAAGGCAACATAATAATAATGTGGAGTAATCAGAAAAGCATGATTCATTAATAAAAATGTGTGTTCACATTCACTTAAGGAAAATGCCTATTTGTGGCGTACCTCGCTATATTTAGCTGCATCTGCCAGCGCAGAGTTTTTTGCTGACATTGCTCTGGCTCCAATGGAAGCTGCTAAAGTTCGTATTCAGACGCAGCCTGGATATGCGAACACTCTGCGGCAGGCTTTACCTAAAATGTTCGCAGAAGAAGGCATCTGGGCGTAAGTATCACTTGTAATTTTTATTCAGGTTCTTGATGTTGAGTGTTTTTTCTTAATGAAGAACTGTTGCTTTAACTAATTCTGGCTTTAGCTTATAGTACTTTTTTGGTCTTTGTATTTCAAGATAACGTATTTCAGGGAATCTCTGTTGAACTGGCTGTTAATTCCACATGCTCCTTAGATCCATCTTTGTGAGTATCTTTGTTCTGAGTTCTGCTGGATAACTTCAGTTTCTAGCAGTTCCAGTCAGAGATATTCAGCAACTTTCTGGTTGTACAGTCAAAGATGCTTGAGTCATTGGCATGTGAGAGCAATATAACTGCATGTTAGCTTTCTGTTCTGATGGAATTGGCTGTAGATATACAAGTCATTTCTCACTATCAGGACTTGGCTGGTATGCAGACATTAGCCTTACTGCCCTGGTAGTATTACATTACTGCCGTGCGTTGTAATCTGAAAAGTGACTACAGAAACTGCTGTGCAGCCTGGGAATGAGGAAAATTCTAATTTGTGTTGCTGTTTTAAGGTAGTACTCGGGAACTATTACAACTTAAATTTCTGTTCTCTAGGTACTGACAGCCTTACGGTGGTATCTAGATATCTTGATACCTCTAGGTACTACTGTAAGGCTGTCAATATCTGGAAGTATCTAGAAGTTGTGTTCTTGATAGCAACAATAAGCTAATTTCAGGTCGGAAATATACCTTAAATACTGAAGAAGATTAAACCAAATTCATCTCTTCTCTGATTAAGTTTCTATAAAGGTGTTGCCCCACTGTGGATGAGACAGATTCCATACACAATGATGAAATTTGCCTGCTTTGAACGTACTGTTGAAGCTCTCTACAAGTATGTTGTTCCCAAGCCACGAAATGAATGTACAAAAGGAGAACAGCTGGTAGTCACATTTGTTGCAGGCTATATTGGTAAGGAATCTCTAAGTCCTACACTTCCCTAATGGACTACTGCAACTCTAGAGACCTGTCTCTTCTCAGAATATTAAATAGATGTCACTAGCATGAGTGAACTTACTTGCAAGTTGAAAATGTGCAGGGAAAAAAACTATATTCAGTCCGTTAGTGGAAAATGGGTCTCTAGTAGGACAGTACTCTTAATTGTTCCTATATATTACTAATATTGATGTCCAGGTTTAGAAACTGCAGCTGATGTAAGTGAAAAACTTGCATCTTAGTTTTGGGAAGGTTGAAAGGAAGGTAAAAGAAATTTGGATGGAAGGGGGCTTTTCAGTATCCAAAGATTCAGAAGAGTTACTGCAAAAGCAGAACTATTCACATCATGTTATCATAGAATCATAAGATCGTTTAGGTTGTAAAACACCTTTATGATCAAGACCAGTCATTGCTCCAGCACTGCTGATTTATTAGCAGATGTGGTTTCAGTTGGTTGTACTTAGTGTACACAGTAATAGTACAGGTAAGACACCACAGAAATAATGTCAAATTACTCTTTCAGCTGGTGTGTTCTGTGCAATTGTCTCCCATCCTGCTGACTCCGTGGTGTCTGTGTTGAACAAAGAAAAGGGCAGCTCTGCTTCACAGGTTCTTATGAGGCTTGGATTCAAAGGTACATCCTTACTTTCATGTATTTTGGATCAAGTGTTTGTGGTGTTTGGGGGAGGATTTCTGTGTTTCCTGTAATTTTACACTACTCATGCTTTATGTTTTGCTCCACAGGTGTATGGAAAGGGCTGTTTGCACGTATCATTATGATTGGTACCCTGACTGCACTACAGTGGTTCATCTATGATTCTGTCAAGGTTTATTTCAGACTTCCTCGTCCACCTCCACCTGAAATGCCAGAATCTCTGAAGAAGAAGCTTGGTCTAACTGAATAGACAACTCATGGACTGACTGCTGGCTGTCCCAGTGATGAGTTTCATGAAACTTTTATATATTCGACTATGTAGAAAACAAACTCTATACGATGTCATTATTGGCTGTGCCCTCATCTCACGTGAGGGTTTAAATTCTACCACTGTCATTGCCTGAAATAAATGAGAAACAGAGTGCTTAGTGTCTGTTTACTACTGCTTATGTAAGCTTCATTTCATAGCAGCAAATATGTCAAATACTCTCCCTGCTTTCCTCCCCCTCCCCAAAAAGAAGTTAAAAAAATTGCTCTCTTCCACACATTAGGAGTCAGAGAAGTGTTTCTTTTCCACTTGTAACAAAACTGGGCTTTCACTGTTTCCAGAGAAGTGCCAAAACCTGTCCTTGCAGAACTGCAGTCCTGTGCGCTCTGAGTCCCCTGATCATTTGCCTATAATAAGCTGTTACTGTAGAACAGCTGAACTCCTGAACGGCTGAGATGAGACTGCAGTCTGACAGGGCATCCTGATAGTAGTACTGGTGTTCCCTGCAGAGATAAAAAGAACCTTGCACATACTCGAGCTGTTTCTGCCTTGGGATGGTCATCCCAACTTAACTAACTCTATGCTTACTTGACTAATTTCTGCTTGTCTTGGCTTTGAACCACACCAAAGAATGTGGTCCTTCTGGTTGTCCTGTGGAATTAAATGGTAGCTGCTACCTCTTTAACTAAAGAAAAGCTGATGTTAATAAAGATTTTCAAATATATCTGACCACTAAAAGCTTACTTCAGCTGTACAATATGATAAAAATGGCTTGTCTTTTATTCTAGAGTCGGAAAAACTTGCCAGCTTTTCCCTACATTTGCTATGGCTATAGTTTTAAATTTAATTTTTTTTCTGAATTAGTTTAATGCTGAGTTTTAGTTGAACCATAAACTTCTGCAGTGCAAGGAACCATACCAATTTGGGGTTTTTTTTTTGGACCCTGATGTGAAGAAATCCAGGTTCTTAGGTATGTAAGAGGAGACATGCAATGGTCTGTTAAGGAAATGAATTTGTTTTCAGTCTTTTACTGAAGGATGATCATGCTGCCTTCTGCATTTCACTTGTTCAATAACCCACAGTTGATAAATCACTTCACCCTCTCCATACTACTTTGTTCACATAGTAAAGCTGGAGCCGAAGTGTGTTTTGTGCAAAACTCTGGAGATGCTGCCTTCCAGCATGTGAGCTGATGGTACTGAATTTGGCACTCATATACGTTGTACTGCTCCTTTCTCTTGGTTCCTTTCAGAGCCAAAAGGACAATTAAAGCAGGTGCCATTGGAATAGCATAAATACACAGGCTGCTGCATCTTGCTGGAGTCTGATGTGCTTGCTGTTTTACATATTGTTGAGCTTCTCACCCCCTAGGAAAACCCTACAACTTCTAAGATTTTGGATGATTATGCTGAACAAGAAAACTGGGCCTTATTTTGAATTTCTACTTTTCAGAATGTGGAGTAAAATTTGAAACTGCTCCATTTCCCTGTCACCGTGACAGTAATAAAGGCACTCTTAGAGTGGCTGGTGACTAACTGCATTACACAGCAAAGCCAAATACCCTAGGTCTAAATAAAACATTTGTGCAAGTACTTTGGTTTTGAATTGTCATAAATAATTTTAAAAGTATGTAAATCTTGTTTCCCCATTGTGAGTGGGAAGCTTTGAAATTACTTAATGAGTCATTAAATGCTTTCTAAGAGGTTCCTTGGAGAAGAGCCTTTACTATGACTTGATCTTGTATCAAGACCATAGATGTTAAATCAGCTTTTGAAGTTAACTTTTGTGTGTGGTGCAGCTTCTTGGAAAAAAACAGTATCACTTTTGTGTTCTGAATATCGGTTTCTTTAAAGGCATGTTTTAACTCAGTAGATTCTTCTTTGTGTAAAACATAGCAAATTACTTCTAATCCTGGAGAAAGTGAAGTGGTTCTGTCAAATTTCAAAGCAGGCAGAAGAGTGAGACAAGCTTGGCTCATACAGTGAGGTAGCCTGATTGTCAAGCAGTCCAATACTGAGCTAAATTTCAGGAGATTGCTGCTTGTCATTCTATATGTTGAGCAAAATTGCACAATTTTTCCCTAGAATTGGGTTGAGGTTGTGTAGTTGTTACAGTAATAAGAGAATCTTAACTGCATTTTCTTACTGCTCAAGTGTAGACCTGAAACTGTCCTTTTAAAGATGCTCAGATTTATCAAGGTAGATCTGAGACTACAAGGAGCAGCCAACAGTTCCTCTTCTGTAACTGAGAAATGGAAAATATACTTAGTGCTCATTGCAGTGTTACGTTTCAGTGGAAAACCCAAGAGGGGGAGAGAATTGCCTTGCAGCTGCTGGCTTCGTTGACATTCAGCCATAGGCTTGTTCAGATGCGTGTTCAGTAAGGGTTTGACATATAAAGCATTGCTTAAAGGGTCACCTGCTAGTGTTTTAAATAAGCTTCAGTGGGAAAAATGTATTAAAATGCATTTAAAAGGTCAACATTGTCATTGATAACTGCTTTGTGCATAATTCCTGGTATGTTTTCCAAAGGCTGGACAGCTGGGTTATGAGAGCAGTGGTGCTTTTGATGGACTTGCTCTTCCATTGCTGGGAAAGTCCTGTATTGAAAAGGAGCACTCCACTTTGAACTTGGGTAACTCCAGACCCACCACTCAACCCCAAAGTGCTTTGTAAAACATACATTATGTATATGCTGCTTGTGTATATTTTATGAAGGAAAAAACATCTTTTCTTGCTGGTTTTGGAGCTGAGATGAACTTTCTGGTTTAAAGCATACTGTTACATAATTTGGAATAACAACATGCAGTGTTTCTATCGGGTTGTACTACAGATCACATGTGCTGATACTTGCTGAAATATTTGTTGCGTATCATTTTAAAACAGACTGTAATAATACAAATAGTTGTAATTGATTTACATTTCTACATAGAAATTATGTAGTTCACAGTGAAAACAATAAATATCCTGCTTTTTTATAGCAAATATGAGTACCTTGGAAAGATGAGCTTAATAGCTACATGGCGTTGTTACAGAATATGATTTTTGTAAAAATGATGGCGAGAAAGATACTGCTAGCAGGAAATTCTTGGCTGAGCAGGTTTTCTGGTGTCTAAAGGTAGATTTTAGTGTTCTGGGATTACTTTGCTCATGTTTGCCTATGATTGCTTAATGCTGTTGCTGGCTTTTGGGTTGTTTTTTCCATGCAAGTTGCTGACAATATTAATTGGCCAGTTTTGTACTTACAAACTAAATTAAAATCAAAGATGTCCTGAGTGTCACTACAAGCTGGGCTCCATGGGATGTTCTAAGTACCATAGCTGTAATTTTCATTATTACTGAATCTCTCAGTCATTTGATAAAGTTGCAGAGTATCACTGAGTGACCCTAGAAATGAACTAAGTAAGGGGCTGTGGTTTTCCTGAGCTGATAACTCTCCTGACGACTGACAGTACTAAACCAAGGAGGTGAGGTTAGCAGTCTGCTTCAAATTTTTGAAAAATACTTCGCTCTTTGCCTCGCCTTTTCTACTGTAGAAAGAGCTTTGCCTCTGTCCATAGAGCTGTGTAATTGCAAAGCTACGCTTTAACTTTCTTAGCTCAGTGGAGGCGTGTGCTGGAAGGACAGTTGGTAAAACGTGCAGATTATGGGAGAATTACTGATTGCCTTATTTAAAAGGGCAATAGGTTAGGTCGAGAATTTTTTAAATTATTTTTTTCAAGTAAACTTTACCTCTGTGACTTAAATTTTTTCTGTTGCTTGCAGCAGGAAAGGTTTATGAACGGATCATAATGCTTTAGACCACTTCTGGGAAGGAAGGGTGGGTGGTCTGCATACATTTAAAGGAAAAGGGAAATTAATGGTCCTGTAACATTTTTTGCATGCTGAACTTGCCATAGAGACCATGCACAGGGCTGTATTCTCTGCTTTTCACTGGTAGATGTGTTCTAGAATTTGGAGGTTATTCATTTGGGGGTTGGAAGTGAAATCCACAGTTGTTTATCCTGGCTCATTTTCTGGTTACTGTTCCAAAGAGAGAGTGCTCTTTTCATGCAGACAGACCTCTGCTGTGTCAAGACTGCTCTGATGAACTGTGCAGCTGGAGCGTATTTTCCACATCACTTGTGTAGATAACGCTCTAGTGGTTGTCTGGTTCTGCCTCTCCAGATTTTTATTGGCGACTGACCACAAGCGATGCATTCATAATGTTGAAAACAAAAATAAAATTACTGTAGCCCATGATGCTGTTAATCCTCTGGTAACTGCATTGTACAAGCCACAGTGAAAGATTTGCAGGGTGCATTTCTCACTCCGCTGTATCTGTGCTCCCTTGGTAACCTTGTCTGTTGTGCCAAGTGCTGTCCTTGGTGCAACTAACATGAGCTTGCACACTAAAAAAACCAAAATGGGTTGGTGGATTCAGTGAAGAGCAGGCTTTGATATACAAATGAATTTATTTATTATGTAACCCCCAAACTCTTAATGTGTATGTGCATATACATTTTTTCCGGTATGACACACAACACATGCTTTAGTATGGCTGACCATTCTGGCTGTTCTTTTTCTGGCTCCTTCAAATTCCATTTGGTTATTTTCAGGGGCTCACTTAAGAATTATGTGAAAGAGCAAAGGGACAGGGGCTGTAGAGAGTATCTGCGGATGCTTGCTAAGAAAACTTGTCTTTTGACAAGTTTATTCCTGTGGTCTGTCAGGTGGACTGAAAAGGTCTAAAAAAAAAATAAAAATGGGGAGGTAGCAATTTGACCTATACGAAAAAGGAAAATTTTAAACAAAGTATTTGAAGGTGACTGAGGGAAACGAAGCAAACGAGTTTGGAAGATTGGCAACATGAAGCAGACCAAAAGACATGGAATGCTGAATGGGGTAAGAAGAGTGAGGGAGACGAATGGCTCTATCTTCCAGACAACCAAGAGTCTAGCAGCTGCAAAATGTTCAGGTATGACCAACTGAGGAATTACAAAGGCCCTACTGTATACTTACCCTTCTTGATATAGTTTCATTTACAGGGATTTTCTGAGTTGCTGTATCCCTCCTAATTGTTTTTTATAGTAATTTTTATTCCATTTTAATGCACTTTTCTCTCCCCTCATCCTTCCTCTGCTAAACCCATTCCCACTGTCTTCTTACTTCAGTCTACTGCCTACTGCATTTTCAAGTGTCTCAGATCTCTTGTTCTTCAGCACAGAAATACTGCCAGTGGCTCATACCAGTCTAGCCTTTTGGGATGTAAGTAGCTTCTCTCTGCTGATTCTGCTGCTCACTATAGTATTTTGTAGACTAAGAAATAATGAATGAATAGTAACGTTGGGATTTCTGAACATGCACCGTGACACTGGGATAAAGTCATCAGCAGGGTTAGTAGGTTTTCAGAGCATTGCCCCCCTAGAGAATTCTGTGTTTAAAGACACAACGGTGTTGCACAGTAGTTGTGATTTGAAATTATAAAGCCTCACACAAAATTTTATACAAATTACTCTGTGTGACAAACTTTTTGCAAGGCATCAGCCATATTCCTAGCCATTGCTTGCTTCACTGCATTTACCTCATTAAATATTATTAAAAAAGAAACTGCTTTAGTTTACAAAAATCATAGAGTGAACATACCAAAACAAATTGCTGTTTGTCTACTTGTTTAGCTGGAAACCATAATTCCCTCCTTTGGAACAGGAAAGGAAAACTGAAGAACTGTCAATCTTGGTTTCTGCTTTCTTCAGAAAAGCAAACTCTAAAGCTGAGAACATAATTTTAACATTGCTTTATTATACAAAACAAGCAATTTATTAAATGTAGCATCTGTCATTCTTCAGAAAGACAAATACATGCAGAGAGACATGGTTTTTGTTCACATTATCACTTCTTCCTTGACATCAGTAAGACTCTCTCCTGTCCTTTTCAAAGGAATAGAACAAACCTCAAGTTTTCATGTGCTTCTAAATGAAGCCTTTAAATATTGTCTGTCTTCTTAGTACTACATATGATGGAGTTAACACTCCTCAAACACTATTCTTTAGGCACTAGCCTTTCAGTGATCAATTCATGTCTGAAATCTTGGTTATTTCATCTTTCACATCCTTGATCTCGGGTTGAACTCCTGTTAGGTTGGCCAATTTCTCACTCAGTAAAGCAATTTCCTTCTCCCGTCGTAATACTTCCTCCACTAATCTTCCTATTCTCAGTGTCAGGTCATTTATTAATGGCTCCAAGACAGCAAACTCCTTTTTAACTTTATACATCTTGGGTTTTAAATCATTTGCAAATGTAACCATCTTCAGAACTTTTGCTCTGTCACCTTCAAGATTCAAAAGTCTATCTGACTGCTTGTTAAAATCATTCCTTAACTCAGACAATGCTGTCTTAATTTGCTCAATTTTTCTTGCATTACTGGATGCCAAGCTTTGTATTTTTGTACTTCGGTCAATGCTACTGGTAAGGAGGTCACCTATATTTTTTACGGTTGTCTTTTCACCTTTTTCTACTTTATCTTCTAGTGTTTGCAAAGAGTCTGTCAGTGCAGTCATTTCCGAGACGAGGCCTGAAATGCGCCTTATGTCAGTTTTTACTGTCAAAATTGTCAACGTTATGTTTTTTGCTACAGAAGCTGCATTCAGTTCAACGCTGGAAACTGCATGAAAAAGACTTGTTAAATTCTTCTGCAGTTCTTCTTGTTTTTTAATTATGCTGCTAGACCATGCTTTCATTGTATAAATATCTTCCTGCAGACGTTTAATGTGAGAAATTATTTGAAGATCTTCCAGCTGTTCCATTAAGTTCCAAGTCTTTTCACACTAGAGGGATACAAAAATATTTCTAGCTTAACAACTCACATCAAAATTCAAGCTATACTCTAATGAAATACCTTACTACTCTGATATTCAAATGGAGTGTAAACCCTGTCTCTAGGAAATAAACTTCTGTTGCAACACGACCAAAATGGAATTTTTTCCTGTCAGTATACATAACAAGTGTTAATACTTTTTCTATTACAACAAAAAATTACAGGAAGGTGCTGTATGACTTTATTACATGACATCTGAAAATTCAAGTTAACAAATGCAATCTTCTTCCATTTACAGGAATTTTTGTGTTGTCTCCATAAAACTACTTTAATGAGGGAACACTCATGCTATTGTTGGATTTTTGCCTGGATTTACCAGTTCACTTTTTTTTTTTTTTTTTTTAATGACTGGTTCTTGGTTTTCAAATTTGAGAAGAAGAAAGGAAAATACCTGAGTGATACTATAATCCCCAATAAGTCGGGGTAGAACTTGGAGAGAAAAAAAACACCAAATGGGCAAGCTGAAACACATTCTAAGAGGCTATAATTAGTTTCATATTAATCCTTTTCTGGACACTAGCAGTAAAAATATCACCAAAGAAACAAATATTTTTTAGCTCTTCAATAGTGTTGATCATTCCTCACTAGCTCAGATCTGTTTGCTCAAAAGCAAAAGACCAAAACTGTGGAAAGTCGTGCTTGTTTCCTAGTTAATGCCCTCTAAGGATGAGGATTTCCAGTTCAATCTCCTGTACAGTCAGCTTTCAATAGTGTTGAGGTTGACAAAGTGAATTAAATTAGGGAGCATACCACTGGTAATCTAGCCACTCTTCCCCAAAAAGATACAAAGTAGAAACACTGTAACTGAAACACATTTGTGAAAAGTACTTAAAAACCCTTTATTTATAGAATAGTTTTTCTTAATGGGACATGGAACACTAAAGTATTTACTCTGTACCCTTTCCAAAGGAGCAATTTATTTTGAATTAGATTCTGTACTGGGACAGGGCAATTGACTACAATATATTTTTATTTTGAATATAACTGTAAACAGACACAAATTTATACATAAGCAATAAATATGAAACTGATACAGCTTTATAACATTGAGAAATGCTGGTTTCATAGTCTCTTGAATGGCCAGTTTTACCTGTTTAGCAAAGATTTCAGTGGAGTTCTAGAGAAATTAATGTACAAAACCAGAATAACTTAAGTCTGATTAAGTCATAAATATTGTGGGTTCATAGTGTCTCTGTTAAGCAAACTACTTTCCTGAGTTCAGAAATACAAAATTACCAAGATGTAAGTCAGTAGACAAAAAATTTATTATGTCCCTGAGATCCAAATTTCAATGAACAGCTATCAAGTCTATTAGGCAGTACTAAGACACGCGTAAGTAGACGTGTGGATAAACTGGATATTGCCTGCCCCCGAGTACATAACTCCAATGGATTTCATTAATTACTTTTGCAGCTCTTGGTTCAGCAAACTTTGGGAAACAATGTCAGTGGCACTGTTAATTTTTTTTCCCTTAGAAATGCAACGCAGTACCAGACACATAATGCCTAAGAAAATACTTTTTACCTTCTTCAACACAGTATGTCTTGTTCTCTAGCCTCTTTATTATAAGTTTGCCTTTCAGGCTAATGCAATGTCTATTTAAATTAATGACATTACTTTAGCTATCCTTAACATACACTGAAATCACATTATTTATTATAAAGTGCTTTTTCATCAATGAAAAACTTAAGTCCAAATTCACTTATCCCCATTCTGGTCATTTTCTAAAGTTGTTTCTTTTGCTTTTGAAGATGCTGTTGTGTCAGACACTACTTCTAAAACTGCTATTTCCCGTTGCACTTTCAACAAGCTGCCATTGTACTGTATACCTTCGAGAACCTTTTGCATTGCCATTGTATCAGAAACAGTTTTCAGCATGTCATTTTCCACAGTGTACAGCTGTGTCATCAAGTCCTGTATCTTTTTCTCCATACCTAGCAATTCACTCGACAGTCTAAGAATAGAGTGAATAGCATTTTCAATTGTTGGCAAATGGTTCTTGCACTCCTCAATTTTAGGTTCATAGTTTGCAAGTTTCTGATTCAGGTTTGTGTCCTTGACTACCAGACTATTCTGTTCTTCTTCTAGCTTTTCAACTGCCTTTGCATGCAAGTCCAACTTAAGTTCAACTCTAGAGAATTCATCATCTTCTTGCTTTTTTAGTGTTCTAATATTTCTGGCTGTACTGTCTTCCAAATCTTCTATTCTTTCTGAAAGGGATTTAATTCTTTGGTCGACTTCGTTAATTTGGGAAGTAACTTCTGTATGTATGAACTTTGCTTCAGATTTTAAACCACTAGTGTTTGTGTTCATTTCATCCAAGCTTCTTCTCCAGGAATTTGTAACCTTTTGGAACTTCTTATTAATGCTCTGCATTTTTAGAGAGAGAGTCTGTTCATTGTTCTGAATATCATTTATGATGTTATGAAGAGAAGATATTTCCTGCTCAAACTCAGTCATCACAAAGAAGGATGAAGCAGCTTCTCGAAGGATGCTTTCAGAAGACTCAAGCTGCATTTTTAACACAAAACAATGTTCGTGTCTACTTAACAAGAGTAAGAATAGAAAACCATTTCCATTTATTTAAGAGAGAATAAAGTTCCTGAAAAGCCATTGTACTTGTTACAAAGCTCCTATATAATTATTTTCATATTTCTTCTTTAAAATATTATTGATTAATAGAGCATGAAAAGCTCACAGAAAAAAGGTATGCCTATTGTTGCTTTTCTATAAAACATATGTCATTTTCTTTGTTGTCAATCCCTTATTTTCCATGTTTGTTTTTTGTGTGTAAAATACAGTAAATCCTATGCAACATTTTGCAATCTGCAGTGTAGTATATAAATATATTAATTACATCATATCTAAGTGACATCATTCTGAGATCAGTGCTAAAACAAAATAACTGGCATAAGCCATACTGTGCTCCCATCATTATCTGTAAGATATCGGGGATAATTTGGCAGCCAGTACGAGTTTTCTGCTTGATAATGTCACACATCGTATTGGTTTTTTCATTGCTGTTTTATTTTCTTATCTATTGCTTCATTAGGTCTTCATATTATTAGAACAGGTCTACTACATAAAAATGCCTGTAAATTTTCTTCAAATCAATATACGTTAGAATCATACAGAAAGGAGTACTGGTAGAATTAAGTATGTGCATAAATGTAAGTTCTTGAAAATAGTTGAAAAATATACTGAGATACAACCACTACATCTACATACTTGAACAATGGCATGGATTGACATGTTTTGTCACATGAAATATTCTCTAAAGGCCCATTCACAGGCAAGTAGAACACATGAAAATTTATTTTAAAACAGTCAGATAAATTAACAAAAAAGCAACAAAGTAAAATGATGGCAAAGGTTCACCAGAGATTATCCAATTAAAATGTTAATGATTACCTTTTCAGAAATTAAATTCACTTTATTTTCCACATCCAGGAATTTTTCAGCTTCTTGCTGTAAGAAACTGTACTTTCTTTCCATATCAGCAAATTGACTTGACTGCCGAAATAGAAACCTGCAAGTTGCAAGTAAATAAACAGAAAATGTAACTACGTAATTATCATATACTAAGCATTCCAGGACCTGATTGACACAAATTTGTTACTGGAGGCATTTGTGTTCACAGAAGTTGTTAGATAATATATAAAAGGAAAAGAAAATAATCAGGATTTAATGAAGCTGATCTGTCTAGATACTGGAGATATCCTCCAAAAGAGGTAGGATAACAAGGAAACATGCATAGATGTCGTTTTCACACTGCATTGCCATTCAAACAGGAAAAATGTCCAATCAGAGTGCTGGTATAAGAAGACTGTTACATGCTCATGATGCATTGCCTCACAATCTATTTTATTGATGAAGTATTATTTAGCTGGTGGTAAACCACACAGTAAAAAATTTGGACTTCCTTACAAGCATCACAAAATCACAGATTTTGGATTAGAAAGGCTGGTTAACTCCACTGTTTAATCGTAACCGCCCAAGAACCGTAGGGTGGCAAAGCTTGTATAGCTACTGTAACAATGATGCCAGCTGTGACCAGACACTGGAGATCTCAATCCTGTACCTTACATATATTCTAGACTCATTTACTATGACTTTGGGTGCTTTCTGAACTGTAAGCACTTTGTCTAATTAAAAATGCAATGAGACAACCCATCAAAAACTCCTGAATTTTGCTGGATGTTTATTAATCCCCCCCAAAAGTTTTTTGTAGATTATTCAAGGGTCCTCCCAGTGGTACAAACAATTTTACCTACAACAATAGAGCTTACTTCAAATGCTTGTGTTTTCAAAAATTGATATTTATAATTTATAATACATTATTATTTATAAGTTTCAAAATATATACAGTGTTTTGTAAGATTAAGTTAGGCAATAAAATCTACAGATATATGCAAAAGAGACAAACATATATAAAACACTAAGCAGAAGCATCACTAATAATTTTATTCTACTATGTTGTTCTGATTCACAAAGATTTAGATAATGAAGTCTTGGTGATATTAAAATAAGAACAAATTTTACCTTAATTTTCAGATTGATGTCTAGAGTGTAATAATCTGGACTAATTTCTTGCATTAGATTTATGAGAATTTCATCATATCGTTTTTGCATGAAGCTCAGTTTCTGATGGAATTGAGGTACGGATGCTCCTAAGATAGTTTAAAATGTCTCTAACAAAGATATTTCAGCTTTACTTGAAGACTGCACCTGAGGAACAATTTACCACACTGCTGAGCAATTTAAATACAGAAAACTGTTTCACTTCTACTGTCTGATTATTTACCACCTGCCAAATGAGCCTTGTTGTACTTATTGTCAGATTAAGTTGCTCTTCAGAGTTAGATGTAGATTCTAAAGCAGGTACTTAAAATTCATAAGCAAGGTACCTTTTAAACTTTCAACATGATAGAACAAATCAAGCTTCTATAGTAACTCACTGTATGCCAATGTTTCCATGCAAGCAAATACTCCTGTTCTTCTCATGATCTTTCTGGCTTTAACAAGTTTCTGTAGTCACTTAACCCAAACACGGCATTCAAATGTAAATCACACAGCCTGTGACTGAATGCCATATAGAATACGATAGAAAATATTAAAATCCACTTTAGAGGGTTACCTACCAGGTCACCACCAGGCAAACAGCAAGGCAAATTACAGTCAAGCTTGTCCGCGAGTCCATCCAAAAGGAACTCCGATTATTGCTGGTCCTGGGACTTGCCAGCTTCCCATAACTACCGTGCTTCTCAACCTTTGGTGAGCCTTCATTGGTCTTGGATGGAGAAATACCTTTTTTCCTTTGCTTCACTTCAGACATTGTGTAGTTTTAAAAAGCAGAAGGAAAAGAGAGCTAGGATAAAAAACAAACCCAAAAGGAACTACTTACTTCTGAACATCCTCAAACATTAGCTTTTGCTCTCTTAAGTACACAAATAGACCCCACAAAAATGTTTCCTCCAGCATTTGCTATGTTTCCTACTTGCATGAACTGTTGTAAAACACAGTCATAAGACTTTTGTTTTGCCTTCTATAGTATAAACCTGGCTTTCATATTTTCTCAAACTGAATTGACTTTTCAAACTAACTAATTTCACCTTCCCAGAAATATTTTATCTGTTGTAGAACCAGTAATTTTTAAAGATATATTTAAAATCAAACAGACTGAAAGCACATTTCTTTTTGTAGTTAATGACTGTCACAATATCATTAACAATTTCACTGATGGGTTTGTGTTTTAGATTTTTAAAAAAAAATAATTATTGCCTATACCACATTAAAAGAGGAAAGTTATTATTTTTTTTAAATGGAAATACAAGACAAGCCTTAATTTAGAAATAGTTCTGTTGTAATGATGTCATGTCATCTGTACAATCACAAACATCAGTTAATAAAAGGCCAATAATAGAAAAATTCAGAAGATTAATGAAATTATGCATCTAGATCAAAGACAAGTTATAACTTCTTCCTGATAAAATGAAGGTCTGAATAGAGACAGGCAATATAAATCTCCAGTTCATATTTTAACCAACCAAGTGGAAGTACAGAGTGGAATTTTTAAGCCTAAAATCTTCCACCCTACTGCTCAAAATAAACTTGATCCTTGGCGGATTCGGTTTTAGCACAATTTGAGACCACTGTTGTGCTGCTTTTTGGATCACTTTGCACTACTGCAGCTTAGCCACGTATCAAAATATAAATATTTACAGATACTTACACAGTCACATACAAGCATAACAGGTATTGCTTAAAACCTAATCTATCATAAGAGCAGGCAGCTTAGAGCTGTTTGAGTCACAGCACTGGGAAGAGCACTCTGGGTTTGAAGTATGTAGGCAAAAAACACCTCTTAACCTCAAAAAAAAAAACCAACCAAAANTTCTGCTTCCCTCTCCCAGCGGCTGGTAACGGAGGCTCGGGTGAGAGTCAGCCCTTTGTTTTGGGGGTGTTTGTGTTTGTTTGTTTGTTTGTGGGGCCTTTCCGTTTGTATTCGCTTCACGTGCGGCTCCGTTGTTGTTGTTGGCATAATAATAATAATAACAATGCCTGGGCGTTTTCCGGCTGGGCAGCTTTCCCNTTTGGGGCGGAGAGGCAGAGTTAAAAAAAAAAAGAAAAAAAAAAAAAAAAAGGAGGCCTGAAGGGTTAAGGGAACTAGTTTAGCACAGAAATAAAAGGCTCTGCTTTAAAGGAACGGCTTCAGAGCGCACAGCGGTGCAGAGGGACGAGCCGCAGCATCCCGCAGACCCTAATCCCAGCCCTGCCTGCGGGGCACGACAGCGGCCGGCCGACCCTCCAGAGCCCTCGGGGGCCCCGGCCCCGGCCCCNCCCGGTTTCTGCTTCCCTCTCCCAGCGGCTGGTAACGGAGGCTCGGGTGAGAGTCAGCCCTTTGTTTTGGGGGTGTTTGTGTTTGTTTGTTTGTTTGTGGGGCCTTTCCGTTTGTATTCGCTTCACGTGCGGCTCCGTTGTTGTTGTTGGCATAATAATAATAATAACAATGCCTGGGCGTTTTCCGGCTGGGCAGCTTTCCCGTCCCCTTTCCTCAGCGGCGCGGTGGGATGAAGGTGGGGAAGGCGTTTCTAATCACGTAATTTTCAGTGCAAACAGGCCGTTCTGAGTACGGCGGAGGAGGCACTCCATCCGAAGGCAGCTGTTCTACGTCCAGCCAGCTCCCGAAGGAGGGAGTGAACCCGAAGGTGAGCGCTTCTGCAGGCACCGGCGTCGCTGCTCCGTGGAGGGGTTTGAGCAGGTCGTTTGGATCACCTGGGACTCTCGGGGCAGCTGGTCGGTACCACAAAACCGCAGACAATAGTTTTCACCTTCTGCTGTCTTCAGACGTGACTTTTTTTTTATGATATAGAGGAAGAATGCAAGTTTACAGAGTTCTGTGTCAGGTGCTAACAAAGGAAGGTATAGTGCAGTTGTTGGCAGTGTTGGCCGCTCCATCTTTCATCATGTGTCAAGATCCAAGTGTGCTTGTATGGAGTCTTGAACTTGGAGGCAACAATTAGTTTATCTGGTGGATGAGACCAGTTGTCCCAGTCACATGATCCAAAGACTTTAAAAAAGTTGTGTTGTAGTGGGCGGGGAGAAGACCTGTTCATAGAGACATCTAGCAAGTTCCTAGTGTAGGAGAAGCTTGCAAAGTCTGTAGCTCTGCATTTGTTCATAAACATAAATTCATAGAAATGGGGAAAAGGACTCAGACTTCTTATTTTCAGAATTAGTGGTGCTTATCAGGTAGTATACATATTTTCCACTAATGTAGCTGCTTTGCTACTCTTTCTGACTTTAAAACCAAAATTCATAAGCTATTTTAAAAGTTCTTTCCTTGTAAGATATGTTCTCGTTCTTACTTGACTTCTCCCGTCCTCCCTTCACTTTTTCACACTGAAAGAACATGGATGTCAAGAGTAGAAATCATTTACTTATGAATCGCCAAGCATTGGAAAAAGACATCAAGACTTCCTATATTATGGATCGTATGATTTCTGATGAAGTACTAACATTACAGGAGGAGGAGAGAGTGAAACAGCAGGTAGAATCATCTTTCACTGTTATTTATCTTCCTAGTGTACTCACATGCTTTACTATCCTTTTAAAGAATAATTTCTGTCTGTCTAATTTCTGGATTCATCAAATGAATCCAGCACACAGTTCTTATTGCACTTTGTAAGGTTGAGTTAAGGGCTTGTTCAAGTTAAAGGCTACTTCTCTAACTATAAAAAGTCTATAATTGACAGAGTAATACGTTAAATTATTTCTAAGATCTCTTAGTTTTGTATAATATCTCTTTTAATGGTTTTTTGTTTTTTTGTTTTTTCTAGAATACACAGAAGGAGCGGGCAGCTATGCTAATAAACATTATTCTTACAAAAGATAATAATTCATATAGATCCTTTTATAATGCACTGCTTCATGAAGGGTACAGAGATCTTGCCGCGCTTCTTCAGGATGGCATCCCTTCCGTCTCCTCTGGTAATAGGAAGAGTTCAATGGATGGAATGACTTCATACGGTCAGTGTAACTCCAGCAATCCTGGTGCTTGAACATAAAGACCAGTTGCCTTTTTTATTCCTTAGAAAGTGACTATCTGTAACAGTTGTTAAAGTGAAAAAGGAGCAGTTGGTATATTCCTTTGTTTTGATGCATAGCAGTCAGTATGTCTGTATTTCATATATTTAATATAGCAGAATTACAACACTTACAACTTTTGTAGGTCATAATGGAAGTGTTCATATTAAGTAATGTTTATTTTAAAATATTATCTTACTCAGATAATCCAAGTTTATCAGTGTAATATGTCACTCCATATGGCCACAAAGTGAACAGATAAAGTGTACATTTTTTTTTTCTGCTAAGCTTTACCTCTTCTATTTCAAGTCATGCTATCTCAGCTTAAATCAGTGGAAGTCTTGCTTGGGCCACAGTGCTGTGCTGTAAAGTGCCAAGTAAAAGCCTGACATGGCATTCTTTTTTACTGCTGCATTCATGGGGTGGTAACTTCTGGCTGAGAAAGTGACTTGGTTGTTGGGTATAGTAATGTTGAGCTCCTGTGTTGGCCACAGTTTCTGCTGCAGCTGTGAGTTCTCTCTTAAGTTTTAGCGTTTGATGCCACTAGCTTATCTCATGCAGTTATTAACTGGAACACTATTGTAGTTGGGGAGCTAATTACCTGTTAACTAATTTGTTTCCAGAAAGCAATATTTTTTCAGTATTTGGCGTTGTGAGTCCAGCAGGTTTTAGAGCATTTTTATGGGACATGA
Source organism: Sclerurus mexicanus (assembly GCA_013396755.1). Taxonomy (NCBI): domain Eukaryota; kingdom Metazoa; phylum Chordata; class Aves; order Passeriformes; family Furnariidae; genus Sclerurus; species Sclerurus mexicanus. The sequence goes on from VWZF01006649.1 coordinate 48,003, forward strand.
GGTGGGGAGGGAGCCCACTAATTATTTTGGGTGGGGAGTTGTTTTGTTAGGTTTGAAGAGGCATCACATTTAGAATTCACTTTCTATTTTCATGTTGCTTATTTTCAACTTTAGTTAAGACAGTTCTCTGCGAAGGAGGCGTACCACAGAGACCAGTTGTATTTGTCACTCGGCCAAAACTGGTAGATGCTATTAAAAAGAAACTGTGCTGCTTGGGAAGCGATCCAGGCTGGGTCACAGTTTATGGAATGGCAGGCTGTGGGAAGACTGTTTTAACAGCAGAAGCTTTAAGGGATCATCAGCTCTTGGAAGGTACTTCTAGAGAAATGTCTTTATAAAAATTACAGCAGGTATACACATATTAGGCATACATGATGCAATATCATATGTCGTCTTGAAAATGATTCAGGTTTCTAAATTCCTTAATTGCTTCTGAAATATTTGCTTGCAACATGCAACTTTCATAACCATTTAGTGCCCTAGGGCCACTAAGTGTTTTATTAGTTTATTAAAAAAGTTTTGAATAGCTTTTCACTTTAGAAACTGCTTTGGTTTATGAGAGTAGATATATCCTTAATTAACCGGAAATTGTTATTTCAGTTAGTAAAAAATAGTATTTCTAGTTGTATTCCTTTTGGGCATTGGTGGTAAAGTCCTTAGACTCTTCTCCTTGCTATGTGAGTTTAAAAAAAATCTTGCTGTAACTTTAGCATATGTTTTAACAACAACAGGCATTTGTGGAATTATTGTAGTGCTATCATCTTAGCTTAAAGCAGATCGTAAATGAAACCATTTAATGGTATTTTTTTTATTTTATTTATTTTTCCCTACATAGGACACCAGGAGGAGAAAGTAGGACTTGGATATTAAAAAACATAATGTAGGGATAGATACCACAGCATCTGCTACTACAGCTGACTCTTCTAAATGTCTTCTTGATGACTGTTTTGGGATCACTTTTACATCCCAAACTCTGAACTTCTGCAGTAATACAGGGTTAAAAATGTAAATACTAAGTCAGACTAGCAGAAAGATGGATACAGAAGGGGTCATTAAGGGACAGGCAGGAAGACATGTAAAAAGGAGGGACAACAGCATGAATGGTGGTGTGAAATTTCTGTGGGAATTTGCCCTACAGAGTTTCTTCCTTTAAAAATAAACAATAGTGGTCTTGTAGAACCATCCTTTGGTGTTAATAGTAGAGTTGCAAGGATGGCTTGCAATAGACTTTACAGCTTTATATTTTAATTATTGTTGAATTCTTGATTGCTATTGTAAGCTACTATTAAATATTTCTGATTTTAAATGGATAGCATGATTAATATTGCTTTTCTTGTTAGATTACTTTCCGGGAGGAGTTCACTGGATCTCTGTTGGAAAACAAGACAAAGCAGGACTCCTAATAAAACTTCAGAATCTCTGTAGTAGATTAGAACATGACTCGACTCTTTCACAAAGGCCACCACTTAACATTGAGGAGGCTAAAGATCGTCTTCGTTTGCTGATGTTACGCAAGTATCCCAGGTGATGTCAGTAAAATCAAACACTATTCTTTTAAAACTTTGCAGAATGACTTTGATCTAATCATCTAAGGTGTATGTGTTGTGGTTATATGTCTCTGTGATGTGTATTATTTTTTTAACCAACTTCCTCACTTAGGCTAGTAAGGCTTCTGCTAACAGAATATGTTAACCAGCTGTGCAGGAGTTATGTTTGCTTGAAAAAGTGTTAGTGGTTGAATAATGAAAATTGGGAACAAACAATTGGAAATAAGGATTGCTCTAACTTTCAGTGTTCTCAATGTGTGTATGGAGTGCTTCACTGATATGTGAGGATATCTTCACTGATATGCAGAAAATTTTTCCCTTCCAAAACAGCTGATGTCTTTCTAAAAAGTGTTTAGTCTAGAGCTACCAAAGCAAAAGCAGGTTTTCATGATGTGATCAATTATCGCTGAGAAACCAGTTTCTTTCAAATTTCAGGGAAAGTGACTTGATTTAATTAAGCATCATTTCAGTCACTGCACAGCTTTTTTCATCTTTGAGCAATAGTTTTTGTTATTTGCTGAGGAAGTTGTTTGTGGAAATCTTATGTGAAAAGTTCAAATGACACTTTCAGCTGAAAGTGCACTTTTCTGGGAAATATATGAAGTGGTTGTCTCTATTGACACATTTCCGTTGTTATTTCTTGTTTATTAACAAACAAGCCAAAACTCCTGAATACAGAAGAAATTGGATTTTTAATTCATGCACAGCATCACAGTGGGCATGGGTGAGAGGTAAATAGTCATGGGAGGAAGTAGAGGGGAGTGTACTGAGGAGTGAGGTTCATAGGGTGCCAAGTCCATTGGAAACCAAGCTTCACTCATTCACAGCTTGTGGAGTAGCTTGCTCTGCACTGGAATTCTCTTCAGTGACAAGCAGTCACTAGCGTTTTCTGGATTTCAGTAGTCAGCCCAGTATATCTCTTGGGAATAGAGTATTAGACAAAGGATTCAAATTGTGAATCCAGTATGTTTCTTGGGATTAAAGTGTTAGTCAAATGAGGAAATTGAAACTACGATATACTTTAAAGTAAGAAAATACGGAGTATAATCTTCCGTGATTATTATCCAGTGTTTGTTGGATTAGGGTGTTTTTTATAATATTTGGAGGACTTTGAAGTGTTCAGATTAATTAAAAACATAAAATAGCCCAACATGAACTTCATGCCACCCAGTATATTTTCTAGTGTGAAAGTGCCACAAAATTAATTATTTATGGCTATGATATTATTCTTGTAAACCCTCTGATTTATCAAAAGGGTATTAATAGAGGAGTTGTATAAAAATGAGATAGGGGTATCCAAGACTTAAATGTAACTTTGAAAATGTGGTATGATGTGTATGCACTTCTCTAAGAAGGCTCAGATCCTTATTTATAAGCTTTCTGATGACATAAGTGCCATTTAGCTGAACAAAAGTCTAGTGGAAGTCTTGGCATGCTTCAGCGGGAATTGAACAAGTTAACCAATAACTAGTATAGCTGAAAATTCCATCCCTTTAAAAAAAAGTCAGTAAATGTAAACTATTTGTAAGGTTAGGTTTCAATAACTAAAACCCACTGATTGCAAATAACTATTTATTTTCATATATCTGCTTCTGATGTTTTGCTCCCTCAGAACCAACCTTTTTAAAACAGCTTTTAGTAACTTCTTTGTCATATACAGGCAGGGGTAGGGAAGTCTACTGTAAATTATTCTGTTGAGATTCCATGTAATAACTTACAAATGTGGCTAGCCATAGGATTTGAATGTGTAGTCACTATAAAATGTTGTTTATATAAGAATAGCCTCACCATCCAAGACAATGACTCTTCACAAGAGAATCTTTACAAAGGTACAAGGACAAAACAGGAAACTCTTGAGTCAAAAGAAAACAAACTGAAATGCTTTCTCCCACAAAGCTTGTCACTAGCCTGTGTCAAGCAGAGTTTTTATCTAGTCCTGTATGACTCTTTTTTTTCATTTCTGATACCTGGTGACTTGAAAAACACAGTAAATATTTCTGGTTTTCCTAGCACCTACTAATGGAAATATTTCTCAAACCAGTATTATTTACACTTCAGTTGTAGCTATAAAATAATAACCGGTAAAAGCTTACTCTTTTGAGATACCTGCTTTCATCTTCTTGCACAGTGTTTAATCACAGAATCATCAAGGTTGGAAGAGACTTTGAAGATCATCTAGTCCAGCCATCAACCCAGCACCAGTATAATCACCCCTAAACCATATCCCCAGCTGCCACATCCAGATGCTTGAGCACTTCTGGAAACAATGACTCCATCACCTCCCTGGGCAACTTATTCCAATGCCTAACCAGCCTTTCAGTGAATTTTTTTTTTCTAATATCTAATCTGAACCTCTCCTGGTGCAATTTAAGGCCATTTCCTGTTGTCCTTCTACTTCAGACAAGAAGAGGCTAACCCCCGTCTCACTAAAACCTCCTTTCAGGTGATTTTAGAGAGCAATGCAAGCCTGAGCCTCCTTTTCTCCAAACTAAACAACCACAGTTCCTTCAGCTGCTCCTCACAGGACCTATTTTTTAGACTCTTGCTTCATTGCCCTTCTCTGGACACTTCAAGATACTTTACATATTAATTAAAAAAAATACAGTGATATATTGTAAATTCTGAAAATGTTCTTTCCTTACTAAAATAGAATACTTTATTTTAGCACTAATAGTTGATCTGAAATCAAGAATCTTTCTGCTTGCACTAGGTCTCTTTTGGTCCTGGATGACATTTGGGATTCCTGGGTATTAAAAGCGTTTGATAATCAATGTCAGGTTCTTATCACCAGCAGGGACAGGAGCGTAACAGATGCTGTGGCTGGTAAGGAACAGTTTCCTCTTCTGCACCACAGATTTTGTGTATATATGTATGCAATTTGTTCTTGTGAACGTCTAAAAGAATCTAGTAGAATCTGTGTCCATCAGCTTGTGGCAAAGAATTGTGCTCTATAAGACTTTATGCTATTTGTGAAGTAAGTGTTAGATGTTATCCTGAAAGTGATATGTTTACATTGAAGAATGCAGTCATTCTCAATAGGATAAATTAACCTCTGTAACAATGATGCTGTTAAACTGATTATCTCTACACTATTAAGTAGTCACTGCCAATAATGCATTTATAATTATTAGATTATAGTAATTTTTTGTCTCTCTAATGCAAACTGATTCTGATAAATAGAATTTTTGTTCTTCTTACTGCTAAGCCAGTAAAATACTGTGCAAAAAATCATGAACCAGACCCTTTGCTTCAGATTTTATTTGAAAAATACCTTCAATTTCCATAAGATTTTTTTACATTGTTTTAACTTTTTTTCCATGTTTCTGTGTCTAGGCAATAAATTTGAGGTTCATGTGGAGAGTGGACTAGCACATGAGAAAGGACTGGAGATTTTATCCCTATTTGTGAATATGAAAATATCAGAACTGCCAGAACAAGCGAACTCCCTTGTAAGAGAATGCAAAGGTATACCAGCCACTCTTCAACATGTCATTTACCACTTATATATACTTTTTACTTCTAGACGTAGATTTACAAACAGAGGAGGGAACATTCTTTAATACGGTATAGCTTAAGTAAAAGGCAAGTGCTTGTCAAGTGTTTTTTTGGGGTTTTTTTGAGCTATATAGAAATGTCCCATGTGGATTTTCAAGTAATTTTCTTCAGTGTATTTTCCTTCTGAACTACAATTGCACTTAAATTTGGTGAGTTTGCAGGTGTCTACGTGCATTACATGTTTTTTTTGTCTGTCCACAGCTCAAGAATTTAATCAATGTATTAGGAAAATTACCTGATTTACTCAATGACTTGGCTATCAACTATTGGATTATGTTCCTTGAAAACCTCTAAAATTGGCTTAATCTTTTCCTTCAGGTTCTCCTCTTGTGATATCCTTGATAGGTGCATTATTACGAGACTTCCCTAGTCGTTGGGAATACTATCTCAGACAGCTACAGAATAAACAGTTTAAAAGAATAAGAAAATCTTCATCTTATGATTACGAAGCCCTTGATGAAGCAATGTCCATCAGTGTTGAGCAACTGAATGACAATTACAAAGACTACTATAAAGACCTCTCTATCCTCCCAAAAGATGTTAAAGTACCTACTAAGGTAATAGCAGTGTAAAACTTGTGCTATGTGTAACTTAATAGTAATTGCTAGATTTGGTCCATTATTGTATCATGACTTGTATTGTTAATAGTGAAACTAAAAAATCATAGCTGAATAAATATATTAATAATGTTTAAGTTTAATGTGCATTCCACACCTAGCTCTTTAATGAAGTTGTAATTGAACTCCCTGAAGGCTTACAAACTGTTATGTGAAATTTGTCTCTCTTAAGAGAAAGATATGATCACCATAAATCAGCACAAATAGGCAAAAGATGTGATATCTTGTAGTATTTGTCCCATGGTTTGGTATGAACGAATTGGTAACTTATTGAATTGATTACAATTTCTAATATGTCTATATGTGTTAGTATGCATTTTGTTGTCAATTAATTGGTAGCCTTTTATGATAGTCATATGTGTCATGACTTATTTCTGATTCTTTTCTCTGCTAATGTGTTAATATTTTTTTAGGTTCTTTGTATTCTTTGGGATATGGAAACTGAAGAAGTTGAAGATATACTACAAGAATTTGTAAACAAATCACTATTGTTCTGTGATCGCAATGGGAAGTCATTCCATTATTATCTACATGATCTTCAACTTGACTTTCTCACAGAGAAGAATCGCAACCAGCTTCAGGTAGCACATTGACTAACCTACTTACTTTTAACTTTACTCTCCAAAGCTGGACATTCTTCAGAAAATGTTGTGCTGTTAAATGGTAACCTGAGTAGTTCCATAGTATAGTCCACAATGCAGTTTAACTTAATGCTGATTAATTAAAAATAGTTATTTTCAGCTTGAAACTGTGGAATAATTTCATGATGGTTCCATTTGGACCTAAGAGGCAAAACTGAAAGAAGACTCTATATCCATTTTTTCTCTATCAGATGCTTCCAGCAGGGGATGTAATATTCCACTGTTGATTTTAAAAGCATCAAGACCCTATCAGAATAGAAGGTTTTTTCTTTGATGCAGAGAAGCTCTTTTTACTCCCTTTTTTCAATTTGAGGCAATACTTGCAGGGAGCAGACCTATAAGATGGGCCCAATAAATTTCAGTTCTGAAGAACAGGGCAGAAAGAGTAGATATGAAGAAAAGGCAAGTTTTTAGATTTGCTTTAGATCAACATATATAAGGGTCCTTTTTTGTTGCCTACCCACATTTAATGTGAAGAGGGATTTGGTAGCTATTCTCAAGTCTGAGTAGGAAGTTTAACAGCTTTCTTTTCTGCCTTTTAATATCCAGAGAATGTTTCTGGAGAAGCCTTAAGCAATAATTAGATTAGGTGTACAATATTGAAAGATAAGCTTTTTTTGTTTCATTTGTTGACATATTACAGTTGAAAAATAATATTATTCCTCAATACTATTTAAAATATTATCATAATAATACTTATAATTCCTCAATACTGAAACCTACCCCTACCTTTGGTATGGATTTAACTGAAAGTATGTTTTCCTTCACTTTGCAGGAGCTACATAAAAACATAGTAAACCAGTACAAGAAATACTACAAACTTAATACACCTGTTCCATCTCAAGAGGACTGCATGTACTGGTATAACTTTCTAGCATATCACATGGCTGGTGCCAACATGCAGGAGGTGGGTTCTGACAAATGTCCTCTCTTTCCCTTTTTGGCCCACTCTTACCTCTGCTTTTCCCTGCAGGCCCTTTCCCACTTGAACCTCTCTTCCCTCAGGCTTTTGTGCAGCTGGGTGAAAACTCATCATAGAGCCTTTAGGAGCTCCACTGATAATCACTGTCCATTACAAAAGCTATTTTATTTCTACCCTTTGTATCTTGTCTTTCAACCACTTTGTGAGAAAATTTATTCTTTTATATCTTAATAGCTTGTGTTTTTCTTTTCCTTTTTTAAGAAGCTTTGATAAGAAGCCTTCTCTAAACCTTTTTGAAAACCCCGGCTTGCTTTATTGTATGACAGTAAAAGTAAATTGATTTAATCAGAGATTTTTCTTAATTAGTTATTTTATTCTTCAGAAGTCTTGTTAGTTTTTTGATCATACATCATCAAGTTTTGCAGGTAAAAATTCATTATCTGATTTCAATAGCCAAAAAATGGATCAAGAGGCAGCTGAAATATTCTGTTCTATTCTAATAGTTGTATTTGCAGTTTCAGATCACCTTTTTAAGTAGTCTTCTACTTTTTAAGTTCAGTGCAGCTATAACAATTTTTTTTGCTTTTATTCAAATTCAGCTTCTCTTGGGAAGATGAACAATCACTACTAGCAGTGATCTTTGCTAGACTGAACTAGAAGAAGCTTTTTCAGAGTTGTGTCTTAAATCAGGTCTAATGTACTACAAGAATTGCTTTGTACCCCCATCCCTTCTCTGACTAGCTATATCAAAGAGCAGTGCTTTGTATTAAAATAGCAAGTTTAGCCTTCTATAATCCAGAATTTTCATACCTGATCAAAATAAGATGCAGGAAGCAGGAACTTGCTTAAGTGTTCAACTAGAGACAATTATACCAAAGTGTATTTAATACCTAATGTATTTCCCATGCTTTTCTTTTTCCCCTCAGTAGATACTGTTGTGAAACTTACGTTCTGAACTTAAATTTGTATTTCTTGTAGGAGCTCCGTGAACTTATGTTTTCTTTAGATTGGATTAAAGCTAAAACAGAATTGGTAGGGCCTGCTCATCTGATTCATGAATATGTAGAATATAGTTCAATCCTGGATCAAAAGGTATGATACTAAAAGGTAAATGATCAGTCTGTTCCAAATAAATTTTTCTATTTTTTAATTGCATTTCGTTGGATATATGTATATATGGCAGATATATAGAAAGCTTCAAAAACTGAAGCATAAAACCAATACTAATTAAACTTTAACTTGGAGAAGATAAAAATGAAGAAAATCTGGTTTTCAGTTTCAGTTTTAACTTCAGTATGTAAATGATTTGCTACGGAACTCAGTAATCAAAATGATCAATACTTAATGGTGGGTACATAAGGTATTCTGCTTTTGAGGAGATGTAGAATTGTGTTACCCACTTGGAATGGTCTTTCCGGTGTTTCTCACTGACTGCTTATTGAATAAATCACTGTTGCTAATATCCTTTATTTGAAAAATAGGGAAATTATGTTTTTCTGTGGGGGATAATGAAATATTTCCGTCTGTTGTATATACTGCTAATGGAACTAAACTAAAAATAGTGCAAAGTGCTTCTGTAAGAGTATTAGCTGTATAGAAATTTAAAAAAGCAAAGGGCACTTAGGAAATAAAAATATACTAAGATAAATCTATGTTATCAAATATTATCTGCTCTGTACTTAGGATAACACAGTACGTGAGAACTTCCAGGAATTTCTCTCTTTAAATGGGCACCTTCTTGGACGACAGCCATTTCCTGACATTATACAACTGGGTCTTTGCCAACCAGAGACATCAGAGGTGTATCAACAAGCCAAGCTACATGCTCAAAGAGAAACAGGAAGATTTTATTTGGAGTGGATGTAAGTAGATGCAGTCCATCTGCTGATATGCTGATCCCTTGATCCAAGGAAATCATTTAATGTACAACTAAATACAACATATGGCTAATAACAGGACCTTTGTAAGAACTGCTGGGGCTTTTTTTCTGGGGAAAGAAAGTGAGATAATTTTCAAGAATCCTGGATATGTAAGGCCACAAATTAATAATAATTGCGTAGAAAAAAAATTGATTAATGTATTTACTTCTGGATTCAATTGTTCTTTCAAAATAACTATACTTAGATGAAAATATGATACTTTGAAACTTCTTTAAATAGTTTTTCTTAAATTTAGAATTGTAGTGCAAGTATTGGGTACATTACAGTACAGGTTTCATAAAAAAATGTGCGGCTTTAAAAAGAACATTTGTGCTAATTTGCAAAGATTTTTAAAGTAGTGAGATGGGAAATACTTTGTAATCTCTACGCAATCTTGAAATTTCTCATATTTCAATAATTCTTTTCTCTTACTGTGTTTTTAGAAGTTGTCTAAGGAAAAAGTATACATATCTAAACATTTTCCCAGCATTGTTCAATAGTCATCTGGCCATGTAACTCTTAGATTCTTCTGTTTGATGTTTCTCTTCTGATATTTGTGGTACTTGGTGGTTACAAAACAGAATGACTCTGTGTCATGAAATTATAGCAATAGCCAGGCAGATTAGTCTCCTCTTTGAATATTTGGTTATTTCATTTAGCTCATCTAGCAGAATTCTAAAATAACTGCTTGGAAGTTGCACAGTTCAGAAGAGTCAATCCCCAGTCAGTTTAAGGTTTTCACCTTGGATGTGGGAGGTGTGCTGAAGAACATGACTGAAATCAGCAGAACAGAGATAGGTCATTCATCAGCGAAAGTCATCTTATTACAGTGACAACTTCCTGTATTAAGACCTGGTTAAACAGGGTGATTATGATAAAAACCTCTGAGTGTTGGAATTTATGTTTCCCTTATTACTTCAGCAAGAAGGCTGAGGGGTAAGATATAGTGGGTTCTTGGTTTATTATAAAGCTTGGCTGCTCAAGATACGTGGAAAAATGTTAATCTTTTTAGAGAGGATTTGGAATAAAGAAAGGCACTAGAAATCCTACTCATCTAAATCAATTGTCTTACCCTGTAGAAATAAGAAATCCTTGAAAAACCTCTACCGTCTGGTTGTTCGTCCACATAGAGATGCAGTTTACCATGCCTGCTTCTCTAAGGATAGACAAAGAATAGCATCATGTGGAGCAGACAAAACACTACAGGTAAGATACCTATGCATGAGTGAAAAGAGATGCTGTGTACCATTTTGATAACATTTCTTAACAGTCCTGTCACTTTTCTTTTGATGTTATGTGGAAATATTTGTATCTACACCATAACTGGGGACAAATGATTTAAAAGGATATATTATTGCATAAACATCAAGTTGCATGTTTACAATAGTAAGCATTATCTTTCAGTTCAAAAGCCAAACGATGTGATTTAAGGGTTTATACCCTTACTGCTGTAAAGCGTGAACGTGAGATATTTTTTAATGATACAGAAGAACTCACAGCCTAAGTAATGCACCCCAGCTTATTTAATATTTGCTTGCAAAAAAATGTTATTTCCAGTCATAGTAGACCTTCTACAGTAGTGAGAAGCAGTAAGATGTTTTAATTACGGCTTTACTATGTATGTGAAATGGTAATGAAGATTATGCCACTTTGGTGTTTAATTAGTAAAATGTGTTATGCAGAAGAAACATATCTGTGGTTAAAACCCTGAAGCTGAGGACAGTATTAGATTGGAAATGGGCCCCAAGTGCTTACAAAGCAGATTAGAGGAGACAGAGAGGAACGTGACTAATATAAATTTGCCAGCAGTCTGCCTGGAGGGGAGTCAGCCAGCTCTCAAGAAAACTAGCAATCAGCCAGCCAGTAACCTGGTAAAGTATCCATATTCCAGACAGCCAAAGGTAAGGGAAAAGAACAACTTTTCTGCAAACCTTTGGTATTGTTTTGGATGCTTGAGAAGCTGAGTACTAAAGCAGTAATATCACTGGTGCTTAGTTGCTGTTTGTTTGGCTGTTTAATGTGTTGTTACTGTTTTTTTTAATTTGTTTATTTTATTTGCTGGCTTCTACAGTATTATGATCATGGCATCCACTTAAGAAGATGTCAGGTGAATGTACTTACGCTGTGCTGAAGTTACTGTGCTGAGCTTCTGTACTTAATAGTCTCATTATTGACACTGCAGATTGCTTACTTTTCTCTTAATTTTCTACCCCAAAAAACCTGTGGATTGTGATGGCACTTAAACTAAACTTTTGTTGAAGAAGTAATAGGAAAATTAGCAATAATCTTTTTGTCATGTTTTAACTTTGAACTTACTCACATTTTTTCTAATTGTGGCTCAAGCTTTTCAGTTTTCAAAGCTACTTAAAGAAAAGGATTGCTAGATTAAGACCAGATATTCTGCAGAATTTACTGTGAATGTAGATTTCCTGTTACTTCAGTATTTATGTTCTTATTTGAACAAGTACCAACCATTTCATTGTCGTTGATATACCCGTTCAATAAAACAGTAAAGGAAAAAAGAGATATTTCACAATTGTAGTATCCTGAACGGTGCTGTAAAGAACACCTTGTGATTTAATAATTAAGAATGGAAAGGGAGACCTGATTTCCCCCCTTTCTTGCCACACATTGTAAAGTTAAATCCCAGAATTTGGGGAAATTGATTCACATGTGACACTTTTCCCCAGCTGTCCCTTTCATTGCCTATGTCTAGCTCAAGACAGAAACTTGTGTCATGCTGCGTAGTTTTTTCCTATTTTTTTTTGTGTTTTTTTCCCCTCAAATCATCAATTGCTGATGAAATTCATGCTTTCCACAGAAGGACACCACATACATCTAAAACAGGAATTTTTAGTTTTAAGAATAATTTAGATTTTGTTAATAGATAGTGTTTTGGGGTTACTATTAAAAAATACTGTGGAAGGACATGGCTTTAGGCTTAAAGAGTGAGGGTAGAGCAGAAGTATTTTTAGTATCAGTTTTCACTGTTTCTCTCCCTAACAATTTCTATCATCCTCACAAAGTTGTGGCACAAATTAAATATTTTTATAATTATGTTATTGTTCCTGAAATTATGAATGCTTTCAAAAGTAAACCAATTTTTTGAAGAATTTACATAAAGAGAGCTGTTTGAGATAAAACCAACTTGTATTTGTGTTTTAAAATTGTATGCAAGTCACAAGGTTTTATTGTTTCTTGTTTTAGGTGTTTAAAGCAGAAAGTGGAGAGAGACTCCTCGAGATAAATGCCCATGATGATGAAATACTTTGTTGCGCTTTCTCTGCAGATGGTGAATTTGTAGCAACTTGTTCAAGTGATAAAAAAGTGAAGGTAAGGGAATGAGGAGAGGCAATTCTTTTTTCCAACTAATAATTCTGACTTATGTTTAACCAATTCAGGCAGAGCAGAGTCTTAAGACTAAAGGTGTTTTAAACTGTCTTAATTCTTACATGGATAATTTAGTACTTGATGAACAGAAAAGCCCCACTTGTTATGGATAACTCAGTACTTGACAAAGAGAAAAGCCCCACTTGTTGCATAACATAAAAGATGCTTAATGTTAACATCATACTCGTAGAAGTACCACTTATTTTATTTGTGTTGTCAGATGATTCTTTTTAACTAGAACATATTTGAGTTCAATCCTATATATAACATGAGGTGAATCTATCCATAATTAATTTTTTAATGTTCTTTATTTTTGTTACCTGTGAGATATTGGGGATTTTTAATTCCTCATTATTGTAGTCAAATCTTGGTTAAATTCCAGTATTTATCAGATTCTAATCTGAATTATAACCTTTCCTCTCATAACTTCTTGTTTCTTTTAGCAAATATATATTCTTCCATTTATCTTCAAAACATTTTTAAGGTGTTATTTTAAGACTTTATCTGTATTTCAGCATAGTTTCCAGATTTTTAAAAATTAATTACTCCAAATATATTTTAAAGTCTTTTTCATCCTTCCATTCTCTCTAGGTCTGGAACTCAAGAACAGGCCAGTGTAGGCGTGTGTACGAGGAACACTCGGAGCAGGTCAGTTGCTGCCAGTTCAATAACAGAAGTGGTCAGTATCTTCTAGTGACCTGCTCAAATGACACTTTCATCAAAGTAAGTGGGAAAGGTTGAGATGGTTCTCATGCTGCTTGTCATAACAGGATAATTATAGATGTGTAAATATATCTAAACACTGTAAATTAATGGTTTTTTTAATGAACCTCGTAGAAGAGAGATGGCAACAGATTAAGAATAATGACTACAGCTCTGTAGTCTGGTTTCAACAAGGCAGAATAGGGGTGTTTATACTCAGCATAGAAGAATGGGCAAGTCCTCTGGTGATAGGGTATGAAGGTGAGGGCTTTGGCAAGACATAGAGGGTGGGATGGGAATGGGAATTAAATACCTGATTCAAAACAGCATAAGAAAAAAATGAAGGCAGAAATTTAGGTTTGAAAACATTAATAATGTAAAAAACTGGATGCTGAAAGATTAGAGGGGGGAAAAAGCATTATATAAGTGTAGCAGGTACATTTTTTGATTAAATTGATTTGGCATAGTAAAGAAATGAATGTGGAAGCCAGCAAAATAACAATAATCAGTACAGAGTTTTGTCAGGTTAGCTAGCTTTTATTGTCCAGGTCGGGAGGCAGTACCTATACACAGAAAGAGCAGAAGCTGGGCAACTTTAGTCCGCATCTGAGGGAAAGGGGAAACCAGAAGCATCAAGTAAGACCTAGGCATTGGCAAATAAGGAATGCAATTTTGCAGTACAAACTAGAAACACAATTCTCACAGCACAAATAAGCAAATAATTGCATTAACTGGCACCAAACATGCCCTGGCTATATATTCTTGCCTTTGAGGCTATGCATGTAGTTACCTTATTCTGCATTGGTATGATTCAAGGAGCCAGCTCTGCAAAACCCTCTGCTGGGCTTGTTTTTCTGCCTGTTTGGTTCCCTGTAGTGGTGCTATTACCCAGTCCTAGTGCAAGAGAATTTCTGTGAGTAGATGGCAAGGAGTGAGATTGTTGAGGGGTGCAGCTGTCACTTCCAGCTGTAACATGCAGTTGTGAAGTCTCATCTGAAGAGTTCTTGCAAGAGCTTGTGTCTGTGTGAACTGGAGGTCAAATACAGTTATGATCTGACATCAAGGTGGAAAGAAGGGTCTTTTGTGCTGATCTCCTCAATATCTCAGGAGATGCATTTACTGTCTGCCACCTTGTAACAGGTAGATTTAGAAGCGACTTGTTTAGAATGACCGTTTTTATACTGTCAGTGTTAAGATTTTAGTCAGTGTTTGATACTTTCATGAGTAATGAATAACAGAATTGAAGTATGCACAATGATTTTTACAGAAACACTGTACAAATGACTGTCCTTGTTTTGAGCTCTCACTCTAATGTTCAGTTGCATAATTTTTTGGTTATAAATAGGAGAAAGGAAATGTGGGCTATAGATTTGAAAATCAGTGTATGTGAGAGGGGTGGGGAAGAGAAGCCCTAAACAAAAAACCCATATGAAATGTTCTTATAACTTTATTAGTATGGATTTGGCAAGGATGATAATCAGACCGTTCAAGGCTAACTCGAGAGGTTTCATTATTGCGCGTAAGTAAGCTACATAATTCTAAACTTCAAAGTTGAAAAGGAATGGTAAAACTTTTTTGTCGGTGACATGACCTGAGGAAACGACCTGAAGTTGTGTCAGGGGAAGTTTAGGTTGGATATTAGGAAAGGATTGGTCACCAAGGGGGTGATTAGGCACTGGAATAGGCTCCCCAGGGAAGTAGTAGCAGCACCAAGCCTGACAGAGTTCAAGAAGTGTTTGGCCAGTGCTCTCAGGCACATGGTGTGACTCTCAGGGAGGGTCGTGTGCAGGGCTGGACTGTGCAACAGTTGGACTCGATCCTTGTGGATCCCTTCCAACCCAGCATATTCTGTGATTATGCTGTTCTTTGAGCTTTGTCCTGGTCAAGAGCCTTGTCTGCATTGTACAGAAAGTTTTAACTAAACCTATGTAATGCTTACTTTAGTAGTTTTCATGCATGTTAGCAGATGGAGGTAAGTTGTGGAGTAGCCTGGGGCATGGCATCCAGTCCATGAGCTTGTGTGTAAAACTAAGGAAAAAAATAAAATTGATGTTTTGGTTGCCAGCATATGATTTTGAGAAGAGCATGAACGATCTGTCTTTAAATAATTCATTAATATGATGATATTTATATGTCTATTTCTCTTGCAGCTTTGGGATTTGGATGAAAAATATTGTAGAAATACTATGATAGGTCATGAAAATTCTGTCAATCACTGTAGATTTTCACCAAACGATGAATATGTTGCTAGCTGCTCAACAGATGGAACAGTAAAGGTACATAGTGTATTTTTAAATCAACTGTTTGTTTTTATGATAGATGAGGATATTTTTGTATAAAATGCAAAGTATGTATAAGAAAATTTTGTGTCGGCATGCTCAGCTTTAATGAATTAAATTCTGAAAGAGTTGGTCCCATTTGTAATGAAAGATTTGAAATGGTTGTCCAGTACCAGGCTGCTGTACTTGCAAATACATACTAGCTAGCCTCATTTTGAATACTTTTTTCCCCAATGCACTTTGTTAAGAAAACATGAGAGGGGAAGAGAAAATTGTTTGAACAGAAATAGTAGTAAGTTTTTAGATTAATTGAAAGTTCTGACATCTTTGAAAATGATCATCAGGAGACATAATAATTAAAAACAATTTTATGTGCTGTTTTCATATATGCACTACAAGAGAACTGAGAGGCTTGTGTATTTTTCTGAGAATGTAAATATTATTTTTATTGCCTTTCGTTGCAACAGAACTATGCTATTTCAGAATTGCAATTCTTAAAACACTATTACGCTTCTACCTAGTTGCTAAATCAGGAAAGGAGATTTGCTGTAGCTGTTGTTTAGAAGGAAAACTGTGGTGAAAGGGTCAGATATTCACTAGATTTTTGGCAGGTGCTTCAATGAAATCAGGGTGCAAAGCTAGATGTATACCAGATTTTTCATGGTGAGTGGACTGTTTATAGAGTTGTAGGGCAGATATTATTTTCGGTTTTATTCTTTTGTGTAGAAGTTGAAACAGAATTGTACCTGGGATAATATGAGGGGAAAACCCAAGGAGAGGGTTCTGCTACAGTGTAATCCTCTTTTCTTTGGTGGTTTTTTTTTTTCTTTTTTTTTCTTTTTGTTTTTTTTTTTAATCTAAACTGTTTGGACTTGTGAATATTCTAATACTATTTATTGACTGAGGAAAGTAGCAAGGGGCTTTTCTTGTGTTCTGTTCCGTGCCCCTCTCTTTTCCTAGAATTGATCTCTCCCCTGTTGTATTCTGTACTTACATCAGTGAAAATATTTCATGTACTTCCTGTTTATTGCAGCTTTGGGCAGCATGCTCAGGAAATGAACTGAAAAGTATTGAGGTAAAAGATTTCTTCAAAAATGCAGATGAGCAACCAGATGATGTGGAGGTTTTAGTAAAATGTTGCTCTTGGTCCAGAAATGGTGACATGATTTTGGTAGTAGCCAAAAATAAGCTTTTGGTAAGTATCTCACTTCAATAATTTTTTTGACATAGTATATTACAACATAGATAGAAATCACAGTTACAGATAAAATTCCAAGCCATTAGGATGTTTCAGTTAGAAGGTGTATGATTACTTGTGACTGAGAGAAATACCTCCTAAATTCACGAATGTATGCTGTTGAGCATATAAGCTATTTGTCAATAGTGAAGTCATTCAAACTGGGTACTAACTATTTTAATTATGTGTTCACAGCTTTTTGATATTGAAACATGTGATTTGTTAACGCAAGTCATCGTAAGTCATCACAGTACGATCCAATACTGTGACTTTTGTCCTGGTGATGAGTTAGTAGCAGTTGCTTTGTCTCACTGTTCTGTTGAGGTAAGCAATTGTCTTTGCTGCAGTATACCAGCAAAGACTACTTGGAACTTAAAATGTTACATTTGTCGTAATAGTTTCTTGTATGTGGAGATAAAACAAATG
The DNA here is from genome assembly GCA_013396755.1 of Sclerurus mexicanus. Taxonomy (NCBI): domain Eukaryota; kingdom Metazoa; phylum Chordata; class Aves; order Passeriformes; family Furnariidae; genus Sclerurus; species Sclerurus mexicanus. The sequence goes on from VWZF01006649.1 coordinate 65,238, forward strand.
TAGCTATTTTAGCAGGCTTTGGATGTGCTCCATTCTTTAATTTTCATTCACTTCTGGAATGTAAAATATCAGCTGGCAAACAATGTTTTAAAGTTACATGTTCATTCTGGACAATGGAACTCACATTTATATAAAAAGACTAGTCTACTAAATTTATCTAAAATTACTGTTGTCACTCTTAGGAGTATTGTTTAACTCAGACAAACCAAACCCTCCCTCCTTTTGTGCACTGGTACAGATTGTGGCAGCTCAATAAAAAGGAGGGAAACATCTACAGTAACTTTGGGACTAGCACGGCTAGAGTAAGTCTATATGAGTGTCAGGTTTGGGCTTGATTTGGGTTTTTTTGGTTTTGCAATCTACATGGTCAAGTTGAACTTGTATTTTTTTATACTGTGAGTGATTTTTTTCTTTTCTTTTGTTTTCCCCCTTTGTATTTTAAAATTATAGCAGTCAAAGGGGCTGCTGATTAAATTTCCCTGACATTGGAATGTAATAATCAGGCACAATTCTCGTTACATCTGATTTCAGAATAAGAATTAGGAAAATACTAGAAAACATAGTAATTAAGTGTACTTGCACTGGTTTTCTTATAAATGCAATCTAAGTTGATTTGAGTTCTTCCATATTTCTGTTGTAGTTATGGAACATTAAATCTCTGTCAAAAGTGGCATACTGCAGGGGACACATGAGCTGGGTTCACTGTGTGACATTTTCACCAGATGGATCTTTATTTCTGACATCATCTGATGACCAGACTATACGCGTAAGATGATTTCTTTCTTTTTAAAATATGTGAATTTTTATATGTATATATAATTATTCAGGTAAGGAATTTTTATTATAAAATTATATATATATTATAAAATAAACAATATATTTATGTATTTTGTATATGTATCTATGCATATACATATTATGTATGTTTATAGCCAATAGAAGTGCAACTGTTTGTTATAAAAGAATTTACATATATAGTAAAATGAGCTGGCTTTTTTACTTTATTTACCGTTTATCTAAATTTCCTCTATGTCCATGTGACTTTTTTAAGTCCAGCAACTCTTCAGGAGTATTTGTAATCTTCTATTTTGTTTTACGTTTTATCTAAATCAGGAATTGTAAAGTTTTTGGAGAAGCCTAGCACATTTGATATTCATTTCACTGTTAAATATATTTCCATATCTAGATTATCTAGGATGGATTTCAGCATAATTTTGACTGTTTTGAAAACAATCAGTATGACTTGCAAGTTTATAAGCCTTTGGTTTACAGGTGTTCTTATTCAGCATGATTTTTATATATTGTTCTTAAATAAAACTATATAAAATAAAATAAATACTAAAATAAATAAAATACTATAAAATAAAACAAATAAAACTAATGAAATGCTGTGTTCTTCAACAGATCTGGGAAACAAAGAAGGTGTGCAAGTCTTCTGATGCTGTGCTGAAAAGTGAACTAGATGTTGTATTTCACAATGATGAAGTGATGATTTTAGCAATTTACAATCAGAAGCATTTACAAGTAAGCTGTATTTCTCAGTATGGTAGCATATTCGAATGTTACCTGAAAATCTCACTAGGAAACTGAGGAAGCACTGAAAGAACTGCTTGTTCCTTTGTTTCAACAGTTGGATCTGTAGCAGATGACTCAATGTACGATAATATTTTTATATCTAGAAACTCTGCCTAGTTTAGTGAGTGAAAAATGGAGTTTGAGGGGAAATTTCTACACTAATGTCAAAACTGAAACCAGATTCAGAGAAACAAAACTCATCTCCCTTCATGACCAGGGTGGGCTGTGGGCCCTCCAAGTGGCTTAGATGTGCACAGCAATGTGTAACACGTGCAGCACCTAAAGACCAGGTGTTACATGGCATGTGTATGTGGCACATCAGAACTCCTGTGTAACAGCTGAAGGAATCATTTCAGACTGGGGCAATGAAGGGTGTGAGCCCAGGGTGAGGAGCCCAGCCTCAGGATTGTGCTGAAGAAAATTGTAGCAGTGGGCTCACTCTTTGTACTGTAGACCTCCCCCCTCACCAAATGCTAAGTACACCAAAGTCCAAAATATGTTTTTCCATTCTACAATAGCAAATGCATGTATATCACCCTTTTTTCAATCATGATTCTCTAATATATCAAATAAAATCAGCTTAATAGGATTTTCATCTGCTCAGTGAAGAGCTGGGAGAAACCACAGCAAATGGAGTTGTGCCTGTTCATGTTCAGGACCGGTTTAGGACATTTGATACTTTTTAATCTTCCTGATTTGTAACATCTTTAGCAACTACTATGTAATGGCATAGTCTGGCTCTCATTTGAATTTGTAGATCTTACCTATACATTATGATTAGAGTGTTTCTGTTGTAACTTGAACCATTTCTTAAAGAAAGATGGTGCTTTGATTCTCTGCCCTAAATACAATATTCTGACTACCTGTAGACATGCAGTTATGAGAGAAGATTCCAGTGTAGAAAGAGAGTAGATTTTTCACCCTTGCATGAGAAGAAAAATTGACTGGAAAGACAGATTGCATGTGTACTGTGATTTAACAGTGTACCCGCTATCACATCTCTCAAAGTTTTTCTTGCAACCATGTTTTACCTTTTGTAATTTATAGTCTCTTAGAAGTGGAGTCCTACTCACCCTTTGATGTGCAATATGGTAATTTTTAAGCACTTCACACTGATAGCTTTTTAAGCTTAAATTCTGTTTGTAAATTACTGTATGCTAAAGATTTTTTTTCCCCTGGGAAATTGCTTTGAGGGCAATACTGCGTTGAGATTTGGCGTATTGTGTGTGCTACTAAGTTTAAAGTCATGCTTGCAGGATGCACTTAAAGTATTTTATGCTCCATTTGGCATGGGCTGTTTAATCTGACTGGCAAGGTAAATTTGAGTGTGAAGCTTGCTGTATGGCTTTTGAAATTTGGGAATAGCGTTTTGAGTTACTGTTACCTGTAGTCAAACTTTAAAAAGCCTTCTAATACTGAGTTTCCTTCTGCAAGCTTGTCCTGTTCAGAGAACATTTTATGGAAATAGTTACACTTACCTTCAAGGCAAGTGGTTTATGAAAGTAACTGATTCTTAAAATTTAAAGTTTGTAACTTTGTACAGTGTTTCCTTTGGCGTTCTTAGGTCTGTCTCGTAATTTAAGTTTAAATGTTAAAATATTGTAATAATTAACTTCCTATCTTACAGCTTATCAGTGGAAATACAGACAATGTTATTATGCAGACAGCAGCCCAAGAATCCCCCATTTCCTGCTGTTGCTTAAGTGAAGACCTTAAATTTGCAGCTTTTGGACAGGAGAGCGGAACAATAAAGGTATTAAATCTGAAATTTTATTTTTAAAATAGTACAAAAGCGATCTTCTTGATGCTTTTTCTTTTTAAATAAATTTCATTTGAATGATTTTGCACAATAATATTCTTCAACATAGTACTTCAAAGTTTCTACATTTGTGAGTGATGTCTAAATGAAAATAACCGAAAGTTAGTGCTAACAATCTAGCTCTGAATTTCACTTTACCAAGACTAAGCTAGTAGGAATTTTTGGTTGTTCCAATCCAGCGACTGAGAATCATGTATTTACAATCTCATGTTATTTAAAAAAGAATCTGCATGCTCTTGTTTTCCTCAAGTATGTAAAATAAACACAGTTATTGCATTCTTCATTTTAAAGGTACTACATTTGTCAGATGGGAAAGTTGTGAAGTCCTGGGAGGCCTACAGAACATCCGTGCAGCATTGTCAATTCACAGCTGATTGTCAGACTCTCATTTCAAGTGCTCATGATTCAGTTCTACAGGTTTGGAAGATATTTGAAAAGATCATGTTGTAACTTACTTAAAGAACTTTTATACTGTACATAATGTAAACTCAGTAGATGAAAAGATGTATTGCTCCATCTTGGGGCAAAGGACTGTAAAAACTGTAGCCTTTATTTGTACCTTACATGATAATGAATACTGGATTTTCTATTTTTACTGCTGTGGATGGTAGAAAGGCACCAGGTGCTTTGAGAAGACTAAAAGGAACGTTAATTGTCGAACAAGACAATTCAGCAGTTTTGAAGTGAGGGTTTGGGATGTGACCCAGAGCTGCCTATATGTGGGTGGTCTTTCAGTGGGCTTACTTATAGTCTCTTAGTGAATGAGGTGAAGAGGCCTGTCTCTGAGTGGGCTTGTGTGCTCACCTAGTCCAGTCCAGTGCTGAATACAGATACGAGCTAGAAATAGCTAGTGACTGCACTCGTGTAGTCTCAAATTAGTAACCTCTGCCTCTCAGCAAGGAAGACTGGCTCCGCAGATGCATTCTGGTGTGCCTATTAGCATTTTAGCTCACCTCAGGGATGCACTTTTGAAGGGAACATCCGTGTCGTTTTGTGCTTACTGTGCTTTATTTGCACTTCAGAGCAGCTGCAGCATGCTCACAGGATTCCTAAACTGGAACGTGTGCTCCAGCTACTAATGAGCATTCAGTCCCCACAGCCAACCTTGAATCTGAAGTGAAACCTTCAACACTAAGAACCGGTCCCTAGCTTTAGGATCCTTCTCTCGGGTTTAACGTGGGAAGCTTTTCTGCTGGGTCCTCAGCTCCCTCTTGTGGGCAGCGCCTCAGTTAAACCTCCAGGAGTGTCACCTTAACCACCAGGACTGTCACCGCTGCTTTCTGTTTGCTCCGTGCAGCAGCAAACCTACCAATTTGAAAACTGTTAAATCATTGTAGTTTAAAATAAATTGATGCTTAATAGCATCTGTAAAACAAAATAGCACTTATTCATTTTTAAGTGAATAGTTGAAATAAAAATAGTGTGTCATTTTGCTATAAAAAGGCAAAGCAAAATGACATTTCGTTAAAAATGCCCATCAAGTATTCAGAATATCAGGTTTGCCAGGTGAAATAAGTCTATTTGTTGCAATAGTCAAAGGTTTAAAACCCCAGACTTCTCAGGTGCTTTTAAGTTATTGGTTTCCTTTTTCTTTGTAAATTGCCACTGAATTTTAAGTATCAAATTCACTTTGAAAATCAGATAATGTATGTATTATAGGGAACTATAGGTTGACTATTAAATTCTGTGGTACCCTCAATCTTGAGCATCCCTACTATGGATCTCTTCAATATCTTACATTTTAATTGATTGCCACCACCATAAGAACTTTTTACTTTTAAAAAAAGTACTTCATTTTTATAATTAGGTATGGAATTGGCAGTTCAGCGAATGTGTGTTTCTAAGAGGGCACGTGGAAGCAATCAAGGATTTTAGACTTCTGGAAAATTCAAGCCTTCTCTCTTGGTCATTTGATGGAACTGTTAAGGTAAGTAAAGGGCTGTGAGTTGACAAATCGTGTCAAATACATTTTACTTTCTCTTGTAACCTTTGGTATTTCCTGCACTTTTTTTCTGTGGGCACACATTTTATTGATTTGATCGTAAGGTGTAGCTGACTTTTAAGACAAAGTGTTTGAATTTTCTTTTTAGTAAGATTTACACTGTATTTTAACTATACCAGTAAGTATAATAAAATGTTGGCCGTATCAGAACTAACTAGCTGAATTTTATCTTGTATATATTGTTGTCTACAATGCAGATGTTTTAACCTTTTTACCATGTTACAAAAGTAACCTGCTTTTCCTGTATATTTGATTAGGTTTGGAATATCACTACTGGAAACCTAGAAAAAGATTTTGCTTGTCATGGAGGTGCTGTTCTTTCCTGTGCTGTTTCACCTGATGGTAGTAAATTTTCATCTACTTCTGCTGACAAAACTGCAAAGGTTGGTTACCTTCTGTACAAAGATAAACATGATACCTTATTTGTCCTGAAATGTAATCTATATTTTTTATTGTGAAGTATGTAGTGATTATTCAAGTTATCCTGTTGTATTTCTAATACTAAATTTCCTGTATCCATCAACATGTTTCTAAAGCTGTTACAGTCATTCACAATTGATCTTGGATATAATTTGAGGCTGTCCTGGTGGCTTCTGTACAAATAAAATGTGTGTTTAATGCAGAGTTTTGTGCAGAACACTTCATTTACTTCTCTGTATTGATTTTTGATAGCCTGACATTCTTAATTTGTTAATAAAGTTAAGAGAATTCTTAAGAAAGTGAAGAAAAATTTCTGAAACTTCCAGGAAAGTGCTGTCCATAGTTTCTGGTATTCCTGTTCAGAAGCCAGGTGCTCAAAGCAGCGTACTGGGACTGCCCCATTATGTTCTTGAAGTGTTCCTTTAGATTTTTAAAATAAAACTTTAAACTGATTGATAAATCCTGTTTCTGTCAACAGCTTTAAATTTTTTTCTGAACGAATTGGTTTCATAAAAAGGCATATTCAAAGGAAAGATATATGTGCTCACAGTCAGTTCAGTAATTTGGAGCAAGCACATTCTTGTGTGATTCAGACAATAAAAGGAAAACGAGACTACAGAGTAATACATTTACATAAATGCACACACATATGCATAAATCTAAAAAGTCTTATGTATATTTGAATGCTAATGCCTTTTAGAAAGAAGTCATAATTGGTTTTGAACTTGTCTTTTTCACTCCTCTGTAATGTTTTCCATTTAGATCTGGAGCTTTGAGAGTTCGTCTGTTCTTCATGAGCTGAAAGGTCATGAAGCCTGTGTGCGGTGCTGTACTTTCTCTCCTAATAACAAATTATTGGCCACTGGAGATGACAAAGGAGAAATAAGGGTACTACTCTAATCTTGATGTTTGTTTTATAATTCAATTGATATTCAGCTCACAGACAGAAGAGTTCTGATAGTTCGTGTTCTGCATGTCTAATTCATTAGTAGTGTGGTGAACATTGAGGGATTAATAGCAGTTTGCCACATGAGGCAGTAGTTAGTAACTGTATTGATAGATTTCCATGAATGCTAAGGAACTGATTCACATGATTTACTAATAATTCTGCTATGAATTGTATGTGTGATTAAATCCTCCATATGATACAGTTCTAAGAAGAGAATTTTTTTTTATTATTTTGTCACTTCAAGGAGAATGCATATTTACAAGAGGGTTTTTTTAATATAGAAAGATGCATTTCATGTATCCCTATTTGAGATTTTTTCCCCTATTATGTTTATTTATATGCATAATCTTTCCTCTCTTTTAGATTTGGGACATTTTAACAGGTGCATTACTTCATTTCTGCTCCCCAGTTACTGTAGATGAAGGAGAACCAACACATGGAGGTTGGGTAACAGACCTCTCATTTTCTCCTGACGGTCAAATGCTTGTGTCATCTGGAGGCTATCTTAAGGTAAGCCTCAAAATAACAAAATATCCTAACAGACCAAATTAAATGGTAACATTCTGATGATTCTAAAGGAAAATGAAGACTAATTCAAGGAAATAAATCTGAAACATTTTGCTTAACACAGAGGTGCTTCAATTTTCACTCTCTTCTCATATCTGCAAGTCCCCTGAAAAGGTCTCTTAAGAATTCAGACTTGGGGTTTGTTTTCAAGCTCCATAAAGTCGATTTTTATTCACTTCAGGTTTCTGTTAGCAGTGTCCTTCCTTAACATCTGTAATATTAAAGATCACAGTAATTTTTGTCTGCATTAATATCCACTCAATCTGGACAGTAATTGTGTTTATAATGAGCAGAAAAATGCTCTATTTTAAATGCTGAGGTTTAAATTTTCTCATAATAAGAGGGCATGTTAAAACTGAAGAAATGAGTATTTTAGTCTTTTATTGGTTCAGGCATCTACCAGGCATATGTTTTTTGTCAAGGGGAAGATGTGGCCTTTCTTTCAGTCTGTGAATGGGTTCTTTAATTGTGAATTTCTCATGAGGTTTTGTGTTTTTAGAAACTCTGTGTATGTGAAGTGACTGGTGGTGAAGTTTATACCTCAGAGTGGTGAAGTTTAGTTGATCGTTGGACGTGCTATCAGACTGATTCTTTGAAGTCAGTCGGTAACTATTTAACAAGCTGAATTTTCTGACTTTGCTTTGAAAACATCTTTTCTGATGTTCATTTCATATTACAGAACAAGACATGCTTTCTGCTTATAGCTTCCTCCCTGTTTTGTCTTGTGGTTACACAGTATGGTGTTGTGATGCTTCTTGCAGTGTAGAATCGTTTAGGATGTTAGGGATTTCTGGAACTCATCTAGTCCAGCCTCTTATTAGAAGTAGTTTGCAGAATTATGTAAAGTTGTTTAGGGCCTAATCCAATCCCTAATCCAACAGGGTCATCTCTGGGCCCTGAAGGTAGAGTCTGACTCTGTCATCTGTAATCCTCTTTTGAGTTTTTGAAGAGAGCAGTTAGCACCTAAATAAATTCAGTGCTCTGTCTCTCTTCTGTGACATCTGTTCTATGTGTCCAGCCATCTCAATGACAGTGTGCTGGACTTGCTCCAGTTTGTCAGTGCTTTCCTTGTACTCAGGTGGGCTCAACACACAGTGACACAACTGCTGGCCACTACCTTCTGAATGATTATGGTCAGCAGAAGTCAGTTGGGTGGTTCAGCATGATTTACCTTTGGCACATTTGTGCTAGTTGTTCACAATGACATCCATGTTCTTCACATTACTTGAAATGGCTTCCAGAAAACTTGTGCCGTGATAATCCCAGACACTAGAGTGAAGAACACTGACCTGTAGTTCCCCGCACCATCTTTACTCTTCATATGGCATTTGTCTTTTCCCAGTCATGGGACATATTCAATCACCATGTCTTCTCAAAGTATTATATTTCTACTTCTCTTTCAAGATCTACAGATAGATGTGTATGATGTGCATGAAAACACACACACAGCCATTTTGCAGGGAGATCCTATTCAGTGAAAGTCTAGAACATTTCAGAAGTTTGGACCCCTAAAAACTGGACTGAATTGGACTGTAGGGCTATGTGGATAATACCTTTAAATGATTGAGTCATTTTAGTTATAGATGAGGTGTATCCAGCTATGTACTGTTGAACTACAGCACCTGATCATTTATTCACCAATAAAGGTTCAAGAGCTTATTAAGATCCATTTTTGGTTTTGGTTTGTTTCGGTTGTTTTTCGTTTTTTGGGGTTCTTCAAATAACAGACACTTTAGGAACAGTGTTTTTAACAGAACATTATGGCTGTGTAGTTGCAAATCTGTATTGTGCACACAACTATAATGTTACATATTTCATGAGACGAATAAGCTAAAAAGTAGTAATATCATCTGCTTTTCTAGATGATCAAAGCTGAAAGTAATCAGTTGTGGTATTTTGCTGCTGCACTCAAAAGCTGCAAGAATAGAGGGTACACTTCTTATTGGCTGTGTGCTAGATTGCATTTGGGTCAGTTTTGCATTGGTCTGTAGTTTTGCTGAGAAATGGGAAATTTCAGACCACAGTGTGGTTGAGGGTTTCTCAGTTTCTTTGCTTTTCATGCTTACTTTATATTCTAAACGACGTTAGTTAAAAACTGTGATCTCACTGAAAAAGAAACTGGTCCTGCTAACAAAACTGCAAATGGTTTCAAATGTATATGTGATTGATCCTCTTGTGAACCTAGCTAAGTTTCTTAATGCAGTTTCAGTTATGTGGCAATGTGTTTCATGTATTTATTTGGTTATACAAAAATACATAATTTTAAAAAATTTGGACATTTTGTAGTTTATTGATTTCATTTTGTGATAGGGTAAGGGGCAGTACCTGAATTTTTTATTTTGTATGTTTCCTTAAACTTGAACAGCTTCAGCCTTTTTGAAATTTCTTTTCACCTGAAAGTCTTATACCTCTACTAATTTGCCCTAAACTTATTCTACCTAAGATTGCTTCTATTTTTATCTTTAAATCTACCTCTTCGATGAAAGCAGTCAACTGGGCTTGCCATGCTAAGCCTTTTATAGATTTTATTCTAAGCTTCCTTCACCTAACTGAAAGTATGTTGTTATTATTTTTTATAGTGGTGGAATGTAACTACTGGAGAAGCCTTACAAACCTTCTACACAAATGGAACAAATCTCAAGTCAATACACGTGTCCCCTAATTTCAAAGTGTATGTGACTGTTGATAATCTGGGTATTCTTTATGTATTACAGAAGTTCTGATCAATGTGCTGAACGCTGCAAAGATAACTAATCTTTTAAGCTGGAAACAAAATTCTGCTAAATGTTCGTCTGACACTCATTAAGCTGTGAATTATGTTTCATTGTTGTATTTGTGATGTTTTCCTGTGTATTTATGTACATCTATGTATGTTTTTTTAAATGAATTTGCATTTAATCTTGTTTTTAATAAGCATTATTATAATCCTTGAATCTTGATTTGCATCTTAAGTATATTGCCTCCAGTTTTGTAAGGAAATGATATTAAGATTTATTCAAATTAGTTGAAATTAATAGCAGTGAAGAAATAATAAGAGTATAATACTTTGAAATGATATTTTATGCTAAGGCTGATGGCTAAATGCTGGTTAGCCATGAACACAACTGTATAAGATGCAAAAAACCTCTTTTTTACTGCAATGCAAGAATTTTCATTTAGTACAGAATGTAAAGAAGCAGGGGCATTCTTCATTTGAAAAATGAAGCTGGCCATCTTGGTGCTTGACATTCAAACCAAATCAAGTAGCTGTTCAATTTACAGCAGCAGTGCCTCCCACTTGCAGTAAGAACCTTCAAGCTTTGAATCTGTGGAGATAAACTGCATTGTAACATGTATGAGCTGTTCCTGTTAAGGGGAATGTCCTGAGGCTTGTTTTCGCAAGGCAAAATCTGAAAGGATGTTGCAGTTGAAATGGAAGAGATAGTGCCACATTTCCACTCAAAGGATGAGTGCAGCTAACCAGCTAAACTGAGAATGAAAATGGCTTAAAAACTTTGTATTGAAAAATATAAGAAGGTTTGAATTTAATAGTTTGGGGGTTTTTTTTGGAATTAATATTCACTTTATACTATGGAGACACTTTACTGTTGTCAGCTTTGTTTACATGGGATTCTATGCCCAGTTGATCTCTTGCCTGGTAATATGTGACTTTTTTTTGTTTTTTTTTAAATTTTTACAGTCTATTTATAGATTCAATATAGGGTAGAAATGTCAATGTTTTGTACTAATTATAGTTGACAAATGTTTTGTGAATAATTAGGTAACAACTTTTTTCTTAGGTACCTAGTAAGCCTTTTTCTGTTCAATTGCCTCTCAACTGCTATGAGCAACTGCACAGGAATTAATGTGATTTTCATATTTTTGTAGCTGACAGTAGAACACTGTCTAACAATTGTAAGAAGTACAGTAGTAAGTATCTCAACTGATACTGAATAATGAAATTCTCACTTAGAGTATTTTTTGTGTGCATTTCAGAAGATTTAATATACATTCTTAGTATTTCCCTGTTTTTGACAATCACTAGTTTTTCCTCTTTTTTAACTTGAAATTCTGCTATTTCTAAGGTGCTACTGAGTACGGGTCAGTATAATCAAAGTACTGCTGGCAGAAACGTAAAGAGAAGAAATTCAATAGAAAAGAATATGGTGTTTTGTTTTCTCAGTGTGTACAGTACTCAATAAAGATAATCCAGGCAATATTGGCCAAAGTTGTAAATGAATTTGAATTCTTGAGTGGTTTTTTTTTACATAGTAAGTGGGGAGGGGGGGAAGCGCCGCCTCTTTTATTGTGGTTTTATTTTCAATCTAAACATGATGATGCTTTACAAACTACCTCAAAAATACTTTGACAGGTGGGCAACAGTATTAAATATGAGTGTGGAGGAAAAAGTGGACAGAGGGAAACTGAAGTCCTGGAACATGTCCCGCAGTGTTCAGGACCGATCTGTTTCTACTGTCTGTTTTGTACAGAGCCCATCAGTACCTCTCTGAGTAGCTGAAGATTCAAGGAGCAGGAAGCTTCTCTCAGCAAACATTTCTCAATCCAAGATGTGGATCTGTGCTGTCCTTATTCTGCACGAGCCTGTCAGTCTGAACTGAGAGACCCAACCAGGTTAAAAGATACAGGATAAATGTTTCCCATGAGGAACCAGGGCAGAAAGCTGTCTTCTTTGAGAACACTAATTAAACCTTGATGACGTGAAAAGATGACCATGGTTTAATGCAGGAAGTAAATGGTGCATGAGCAGAGTTCACAAGACAGTTGAAATGTTGAAGTGAGCAGGAAGCAAGTAGCACAACAACTCAAAGAAATATGAGATAAATACTGAGTTCTTGGATTGTTCTGGAAAAATGACAGCGCAGCAGCGTTGTACTTGTTGCTGGAACTGAGGAAGATGTTTCATAGAAGGTAATGTTAATAGAACTGGGATGGTTGCATTCACATACGTAAATGTATGGAGTTGGCTGTAAGTATTTGTAGCTGAGGTTGGAAGAAGAGAAATAGTGATGAAAAAGTCTGAAGAGCCAGAGAATCGATCTGATTTGCAGGGAGAGGATGAAAAAAATCAGGAGAAAAATTATTAAAATAGGGACCAGGACAGCAGCTTCTTTAATTTAAAATATTTAAGAAAGTTTACTGTAATAAAAAAATAAGTCTGTATCATCAGATTTAGCTGCTCTCTTTGATGTTAGACATATTTTAAAGGAAACAAAAGAAAATTTGACTAGAAGCAATTTTTATGTAGATTGAACATTAGTGCTTCCATTATCTCTTATAATGTCAGATCAAACTGAATAAGTTTGCATTCAAATTTAACTAATGAGCATTGCCAATTTTATCTAGTTCTTTCACTGAAATTATAATATGCTTTTATGTAAACAAGTTTTAGGTACACTTCCTATTAACCATGCCTATCAGTTTCTGTAGAAGTTTTGAGTCTCTTGACTTTGGCCATTAGACCTACAGCTCCTTCTCAGATGTCTTTTTTTCTCTTTCCTGGGCGATTGTACCCATGTGTGATACAGCTGCTCAAGAAGATACTTTGTACTGCCTTAAAGCATGCCATTCCTTTAACTACAGTGTTCTCCTTCCCCCACCTCTAATTGTACACAGCCGTTTCAAATAGAACTGTGCACTCACTGGCTGAGTTTTTGCCTTGTAGTGTTGGAATGTGGGGGTAGAGCTGAAACTGGTAACCTGTTGCCAGTAGAGGAACATCCTCCCCACCCAAAATTATTTTGCCTGCTTTAGAAAATTGTGCAGTTAAACTCCCTATTACAGAATGCTGTGCAAATTGCTGTTTGTTTTATGGGTTTTTTTTCTTACCATTTTTAAATTTAGTGAAGTCTCTATGTGGGACCCAGTTCCCCAGGTTGTATCTAGATAATGACAGTCTGTCCTTTTCACTGCTCTCCTGAGGTGTTTTACAGAAGCCGATGCCTTTGCAGGTTTCAGGGGAAAGCCATGCTGCGAAAGCACTCTGATTTAGGTGGTTTCTTCTGCCCTTCTGGAAGAGAACATGGTGGGGAGACCACTTGCACCCATGTTCAAGAAGCCAGTAAATCCAGAATACCAGGAGGCCACAGAGAATTCAGGTATGTTTTTGCAATTGCTGGTAGAACGTAAACCCCTTACTGAACTGTTCGGTTGTCCTTTCTCCTTCATAGCAAGTACAGATGCTGTGGCTATGCCAAGGAGTAGAAAAGGCAGCCTTGGGGCTGTATTTGCTTTGATAGCACACTCAGGTGTATTTGTCCATGTTATGCTTTCCTCCTCTGTCTGCTATGGAGACACACATTTTTTTTTTTTTTTTGGCTCATAGTTGGTGATGATGATGCCCAAGAGCAATGAGGACTTGGGATGTCTTATATCTGTTGTGATTTCAAGAAAAGCAGAAGCCAAATGACCTTTACTCTTTGCAGAACAAGGAGTGTGTTAGATACTCTGAACACTTTCAGTATGGTTTGGAGTTTTTTTGTGCTCCATTTCACTTTACTCTTTCAAGCTAGGAATGGGACACAGCCACTGGCTCTGCCAATATGCAGTAAGATGTTAAGCTGAGACTAGGCTTGTTTGTGGCTGGAACTCTGCAGTAGATGGACCTGTATTTTTCAGCACTTCCTAAGCTGTTGTGCGCCGTGCTGCTATCCACACCTATGTTGGTGTGGGTGTTTTTGGGGCAGGTGGGGAGCAGTGGGTTTGGAGCATGAATGTTGAGTTTTAAGGGTGTTTTTTTCCAAATTAACTTACTGCGCTCCTTTCTTCTAAGGAGGCTTTTTGTGAGAAACCTTGCAACTATATCTAAGAGAGGCCTCAGCAAGGGCTGTTAGGTTACATCCCAAAAGAATACAGAGGAGTAAGATTTTCAGTCTGCATGTGCTATTAACAGCTTTATCACTTCCTACAGTTACACGTGTGGGATATAGCACAACTGTGATAATTGGACTAGTTGAAGTATTTAAGTGGCGTGTGTGTGTTTGTTCAGAAGACTGAGAAAGCTAAAGTATCTTAGAAGTGTTTCAGTAGGCAGTTTCTCTCTTGGGCCCTGACTGTTTACAGAACAAATTAGCTTCTTGTGCTTGTTTCCATTTAACAAACCATACATTGTATGTACAAGGAGTGCTCCGAGAGCAGTTGGAGTCACGTCCTTCAGGCTAGAGAGGATTCGTGTTCTGTACTCAAGAGGGTTCATCCGAGTACCTACTTAGGATGCCACAATTAGACTCTGTGTGCTTATGGAGTATTTTTCATTTCTTACTGTATTAACTTCTTTCAGTTTGTGTCTGTTTTTGATTTCTTTCTAGCTTTGTCCAGTTTCTCTAATAAAATATGAACTCAGATGAATTTCGAAAATCATGATGTTTAAAATGACTCAAAATGAGGCAAAGACAAATTTACCCAATCAAACTGTTTAAAAGTAAATATGATGCTTCTTAAGTAAAGCATGTGTTACTTTTAATGCATAAATGCACATAAAGTATGCTTGATATTTAAAATACCTTTTGAAATTTTTATGTTGCTTGCTTTTCTAAAACATTAGGCTCTTTTAATTCTTATCTATAATTGTATAGAAAATTTAATTTCTTATAGATAACTGGTACTTTTTAGCACACGAGAGCAGGGATTTCTTGTACTTCTAAAAATCCTGTTATTTGCCTGTAATTTTCTCCAAAGATAGTAAATAAGTGTTGCATACTCTTCTTGCTCATTAGGGTCAGTATTCAGGTTTATGTGTGCTAAGACTTTGTAGCCTGCTGGTTCTAACTCTTACCCCAGTGCTGAGGAATCTTTGTCTTGACATGTTTTGAGAGCAAGTTTTCCTGTCCCAGAGAAACAGTGGCAAGGACACTTATCCCTGTGCTTCCCAGTTAGAACCACTTAAATTAGTCTTTTAATATAATATTATGATCAGTATTGACTGTTGTTTATAAGTCCTTTGGCAGAAGTAGTGTAGGAAAAAAAGATTAAGGAAACACTGAAAAATATATTTTTGGTTTAACAGCACTGAATACATGAGACAAATGGTGTACTTTTAATGTGAGATTTGGAAATGCTTAGAGTTTTGTCTTTTCAACAGGTTTTTTGTTTGTTTTGGTTTGGGTTTTAGTCACTATTGACAACCCTCTTTCAAATGAGGGGTTCCACTGCCCAGGGCTCTAATATTGGTAATGTTAGTTTTGCTGGAGCAAAGTTGTACTTCACTATCTTTTTTTAATCACAAAGTGGCTCTCTGGAACGGAACATTTTCTCAGTTTGTGTTCTGCTTCTCTCCGGTTTCTTCAGCATGGATTAGCGAAAAAAAAAAAAAAAAGAATGATCTTTAACAAGCTGTTACATGTGTGTGTTAAGCATCGTTTTGCTAAAATGTGAATCTAGGAAATTAAGATCGCTGTCTCTAAAAATAATAATCCTTTCTATAGATGTTTTTTTGGCATATGGATTACATCTCCTCCTTTTCAAAAATTAAACTACAGTGCCTTCAGCTCATGCAGCTTGTCCCTTCATTTTTCATTACTTATTTTGCTCCTTATTCGAGTTCTATCATGGGTTAAAAATTATTTTAGGATAATACTATGCAACTGTCCCTGTGTTTGTTTATAAGCAGGAACCTATCTGGCAAATGAGAAGTTTATCACAGTGAATACTTTGAGCAGTTAGCAGCAAATACAAGAGTTCGTAACTTTGATATATTCTTTCTCACAAAAGCAAAGTTTGAATGTCTAAGCTGTTACCTAAGACAAGTAGTAAGGGGCTTTGAGCTTGAGTGTCTTCTTCTTTGATTGTGTTTTGTGCAATGTTTGAGTTCTAACAAAGTAGTTTTTCGTTTTGTTTTGTTTTTTTGTTATTTCTAAAGTGATTCTTCACAGCTATGGAGATTTCTTGAAAGGAAAAAAATGAAAAGTTTCTAAACACAGTGAGAACTTCAAAGTAAGAACATCTTGGCTAGATATTGTAACCCGAGGACTTAGTCCCAAGGGGAGGGCTGCAAAAAGTCTGCGTACTGGAGCGGTGGTGTTTGTGTGGTGACTGGCAGCAGCACTTTCTTTAACAGTTAAGCACTATTCGCTTTCCATTTGAAATACAAGTTTTGCTCTAAATTCTTGGACGTTGTTTTTTCTTTCTCTAAGCTGGTTTTAGAGGCTGTGTTGAATAGGATATTCAAATAATTCTGGCATTTTTCCTTAAGAACTGAATAGAATTTGAAAATTGGGTACCTTAATCTATTCTTCCCTTTCAGAGTTGTTTTTTCCCGACACACTCTCTCTACCTTAACAAACGAAGCCATATAACAAACATTTCAGTAATCAGGCCAACATAAAGTACTCATAAATTATCACTAAGCAGCTCCAGTTCTGTCATAAACTCTTACTGACTTGCTCACAGGAATGTTTATGTAATTGAGAGAAACTGTAGAGAGGAAGTTAAGTCTCCTTTTACAAGTTAAATCAACTACAGCGAGATGAAAACCGCCCACACATTTGGCTTTGGATCAGCAGAGACATTCTTGAAAAGCAAACCTTTATGAAATCAAATTATGAAGCCAATTTCAAGTGTAAAAGTTATCAGTTTTCCAGGTGTCGCTGACTTGTACTCTGCTTGTATATTCCTTGTATTAACAGGGTATCACCTTGATCAGGGAATTACAAATTTGGAATCATTCCAGCAAATAAATTTTTCACACGGTTGGGAGCACAGATGTAATGTAGGATATGTCAGAGCTGGAAAGCTCTGAAAGGGATCCAAGGAGTCACAGTTCCACAGATGTGAAAAAAACTCCACCACACCAGCAAACTTGCTGAATGAGATGTTATCTTAAGTGACATTCCCTTAAAAAAAGGTGCAGAAGCTGCAGAACGATACAGATAAATACATTAGGACATTGTGATATTTTAGAGTGCAAATTACGAAGTGAGGTATAAGAGCAACTGATAGTGGGTTTTGCACCAAGGATTGAAATAATGATAAGTGAAGTAAATGAGAGATTGTTTAATATTAAACGTATGTAAATTAAAAAAAAAAAGCTTATTCCATTGATCACAGTGACACATGACACAGTTGTGAAATATGATGTTGAAAAGGTGGCATATTTGCAATGTATTAATCACAGGGATTGGAAGTTGATAACAGAACAGGTAGCAAGGATGTATTTGTTCAAACAATAGAATTTTGAATTGCCCGGTCCAAATAATAAATAGCCATATGCCTGAGACAGAGAAGATGAAGTGTCCTTTGAATCACACCTGGTAAAATTCATCACACCTTGAAAAAAATGGGAAATTTCTGAGGGATTGTGAATCATGTGAATTCTAGTGTTTTAAGAGGTGACCACAGCAACTGACCTGAAATCAGTCCTGAGGAAATCAGTGGAATGGCAGCTTTGACCTTATATGGAAAAGTAGAGTCTGTTCTGAGCACCACAGAATTTTTCTAGGCATTACTGACTCTTGTGATTTTTTAAGAGATTGATTTTGGCAAGTGTTACTGACAGATTTCGAAATGTTTTGCTTGTGATTTTTATGTTTTTGTGATTTTTTTTGTGTGTGATTTTTATAACACATCAGTGTTAATACATGAGCTTTGGATTTCTTTAGGGAATTTGATTTATTATCACACTATATTTTGTTTTAAAAGTGCTTCTACTCTGTTGCACTGGTAGAGAACATCCGATGGATTAAAACATGGGTCGCGTTATTGGTACGATGCTGTTTAATGTTTTTGTCCATGATCTATAAAACCTTTGATGATAAAGCCTATGAAGACAGGCAGAGAGAATTTGGGCTGCTCAGCCTGGAGAACAGAATGCTCCAGGGAGATCTTATAGCACCTTCCAGTACCTAAGAGAGGCTACAAGAGAGCTGGGAGAGGGATTTCTCGCAAGGGTATGTAGTGATAGGACAAGAGGTAATGGCTTGAAACTGAAAGAGGGTAGGTTTAGATTAGATATTAGGAAGAAATTCTTTACTGTGAGAGCGGTAAGGCACTGGAACAGGTTTCTCAGAGAAGCTGTGGATACTCATCAATAGAAGTGTTCAAGGCCAGGTTGGATGGGGCTTTGTGCAACCTGGTCTTGTGGAAGGTGTCCCTGCCATGGCAGAGAGGTTGGAATGAGATGATCTTGAAGGTCCCTTCTAACCTAGACCATTCTGTGATTCTATGATATAAATTATGTAAGTTGGCTGAAGGGTGAATTGCAAGCATAAGTAGCTATAGCAATACGATGCATGTCTGCTTGCAACATCAAACAGCACTGTATGGGCAAAGTATAGCTTTGCCACAGATGGCCTTGCTGGCATTCTGAAGTCCACAATCTTGAAAGTGGTGGTGTGGGAAAGAAAGTGGATGGTATCATTCATACAAACTCCAAGAGTCTGCAGTGGTATGTAAATAGGGCCCATGGGAACATTAAAAGGATCTGTCTTGAAGGAGTAAGAAAATGCTCTTTGCTTCATTAAGACATCAGCTGTGCTGATAGCTTTGATAATTGTATTTCAGGGACCAAATAGATTCAACCAAAATTTAGAAAAGTACCACAAAAAATGATTCATAGACTGGGTAAAAGCCTTGCAGTGTAAAGTTTGTGTTGGATTTGTTTTGCTGAATTGGAGAGGAGGCTGAAAAGTGACATGTTTGTGGTGTGTAGGAGAAAGGCAGGGCTTTTTAGCCTTATCAACAAAAAGAATGATCTTTTTGTTTCCTTGCAGATTGCATCATGCAATGACTAACTTCAGTCTGGAAAACAGGTTTTCTCAAAGTCAGACTGGCTGGTAGGTTGGTTTTTTTTCCTTACTTCTTGTAGCAATCAGTTTAATTTTTGAGGTTTTTGAGGCATTTGGCCTCGGTAACTCTTGAAGTTTTATGTGAGTATAACTGAGTGAAATGCAATGGTTGTGACAGAGATGGCCATGGTGAATGATTTAATATCTTTTTATATTAACCTCCACTCATGCACAGTATTCCCAGACACCTGTATATTTCAGTAGATTCACTGACTTCCAACGTGGAAGTGTTCACTTACTCCATCACTGATACTTTTACATACTTACAGATGGTCCAGAATGCAACATAAAGAAAAAAATATTAGTCTTCTTTGCAACATAAACTCAAGAAATAAGTAGTGCTAGCCTCAATTATATACATTAGGATATTTTTGCATAGGACACGCCCAAGCCTGACATTCTGCATCCTAGCAATTATCATTATCCAATAATCACAAGCGAAAAAATGATGACTGCATTGCTTTGAGTGCATTTTTTTAAATTAGTGTGGTCTATTTCTTTTTTCCTCATGGTGTCACTATAGGATAAAGTTAATGCTTGTCGGGTATGCTCAGTACTGGAGCATATTTCCATTTCCTTTGTTTCATTCTGACTTTCTGAATTTTCTATTATGTGTTTAGAAAATATGATAACAAATATACTGCCTTCAGATTTGGACATGTTCTCCCAAGCATTGGCCCATCCTTAACACTGAGCATGAATTTTTCTTTTTTTTTTATTTTTAAGGATTTAATATTAGAATAAATTTACCTTTGTATAAGGGCATGGAGAATTTGAGCAGTTCTAATGACTTGAAAGTAAGAATTGCCATATTTAAAAGGACAAGGGATGTATCTTACAATTAAGTGAGCTTATGAAGTTAAATCTGCAATAGACTTCTTCATCACATGTAGAAACTATAAGGTCCTTACAGAATCATAGAATGGATAAGGTTGGAAGGGACCACGGTGGGTCCAACCTGCCTGCTCAAGGAGAGTCATCCTAGAGCATATTGCACAGGATTGTGTCCAGGCAGTTCTTGAGTATCTCCAGTGAGCTTCATTTTTTTCTTATGTTGTTGTAATGTAATTTGAATTCGTCTTTTCTGATTGAAAGAAGTAGCTTTCCTATCCAAGCTCTCGGTGGCAAGGGAAGACAGGAGAGAAAGGGAATTTTGTTTCACTTACACACTGATAGCATTTTTGTCTGCCTAGTTGTTACCACTTTACCCAGAGCCACATTCTCAAATATATCTAGGCACCTGACTTTCACAGGAGTAGGATGAGAGATGTGGCACTATATAAAAGTTAAGTAGGACTGAAGAGAAATTTGCTTGTGGTCTTTACAGAGCCAGACGGAGGTGCCATTTCCCATTCATGCATTTGGAGCATAACCTTCCTGAAAGGCAAGGACCATAGGCTGTTTCCCTGCTTTCCCTTTTCTGCCTCTTCAGTAGGACAGTGGTATTTGGGCTGATTGCAGTCAGGCTTGTAGTGAGGATGAGTGAGACTTTCTAGTCAGTAGGAAGGAAATCATCCACCAGTTCTACAAAATCTACAGTTCTGTTCACAAGTGAAGTGTTATGATCCAGTTACTAAAATTATTAGAGATGCCTCTGCTTGAATTAAGGTGCAAATGAGACCATATGCCAAACTTAGTGGTATGGGTTTTATTTAATGGTAAATGTGAGGCAGAGAAAGAGAGACAGAGATAAGAAA
>VWZF01006649.1:86087-178106 GCA_013396755.1 Sclerurus mexicanus
AGGGTTTAAAATAGAAAATGTATCACCATTCTGTGTAACCTGGTGGTGTCCCATCGGTCTGGTTCTTCTGGTCTTCTTGTTGGGGAGGGTCCCGCAAAACAGAGAATCCAGTGGTCTTCCTGGAGGCATGGGGGGTTACCCCTTTGGTTTTGTGTGGAGAGATTTTGCCATCACACACCCAAAACCCTTCTCCTCCGCCACCCACTGAGCCCAGCTAGGGCTGATTCTTAACACAGAGACGTTCTTCCCTGAGCCTTGCTTACCTCTGCTCAGACCTGAGATGATTAGACAATACTCCTGTCTCAAGTTCCCAGTCACAGTCCAAATTCCAGTCAGGAGGTATTGGGAGGGGGATGCTTCGGTGGTCACAGACAGGCAGTTTATTCCTTGCAGTTTGACAAAAGTATTTTTATGATTTTGACAATGTTTAAGACACAAGTAACATTCAGTCCATCACAGGGAAGCTTGTGTCCGTTAGCTGAGCTTGTGGTCAGCCTCTGACTAGCTCCAGTTATCAGCTCACAGGTGTGAAAGTTAATTAGAACCAGCATATGATTAACTACAATCAGCGTGGACTTGATAGCAGTAGGGTCAGTTTGTTAGCTTAGCAAAGAAGCTGGTTCAGCTAAAGAAGTTACAGAGCACTAAACAATGACAGAGCTTTTCAGCAGAAGCCTGAGCATTATCCTCCCGTGCTTTCTAGTGAGCTGAAAATCCTATCAATATTTCCAGCCAGCTGAGTCCTTTTTATTCCCACTCTCTTCAGATGGTCTTTTAACATGAGATAACAGATATCCCTCTTCTTATCCAAGTGCCCATATCTAAATATTCTTCCTAATCCTTCTGCCATGTCTTTCACTTATGTACTTGTCGCTGCCACACAGTTCCTCCACAGAGTCAATTGTTTATTGGGCTGGTAGTTTGCTTGGAGACAGTTGAGTTACTATTTCTAGACTGTTGTCTTGATGACATCTTAGACATCATACTCCAGTAAAGTGTGAAGCAGGCCAGCTGAACAGACAAATGGAAAGAAATCTAGGACAAAATTAGAGTTCTGCACGTGGCGCAAATGGCCTGTTTTAATCTAGAATGGAAGAAATAAACTATTTCAGAGTTGGATGTGCAAGTTTATTAGTTGTCTAGCATGCTGCTTCTTTTCCAAAGGACAGACAACCTGCTAATTCTCTTCCCAATGGATACCATTATATGGCCATGCCAGTTTTTGATGTTGAGGTGTTGGTTTTAAACTGCAAGGTGTGCTTTTGCAGGAGAAGTAGCCTCTTACAAACTTACTGGCAGAATACCAGAACCGGACATGCTGAGTGTTTCTCCCTGCCAGCTGTGAGCAGTGGCTCTTCTGGCTTCTAATAAACACCAGGCTAGTTTGGAGGAGTTGCTGTGTCCAGTCTGAAATGCAGCATCAACATCTGCTTTAGGAAAACCTCTAACTCTACAAACATAGAAGTTCCCTGGTGTTTCTGCAGGAATTTCTTCAATTTTAAGCCTTCTCCCAGCAGCAGCTTTTTTATTTTCCATGCATGATGGCACATACCCCCTCCCATCTTAGCCTACACTATGATTTCAGAAATAATTGTTATGCCTCAGCCTTGATGAGCGATGTCTGGGCTAAGCTCCTCTTGAGTTTATCAGAGTTTATCTGCCCCCAGGAACTTCAGTTGGCTAATGAGCTCCTGTTATTTAGCAAACAGCTTTGGAAACTTATTTTTCTTGCCTTAATAACAATGCAAGTGTAACAACATTTTTGTGATTGAATTTTCACAGCAAATTACTGACCCAAATTATGGCCAGGATGGAAAATTACTATGCTGAAAGCCAACTATCTTGTGATCCTCTAACAGGGGTCCTAAGTGAGATCCTCTGAGCTCTCCTGGACTGCAGCAGCTGTGACCAGAAATCTCCCTCTGCATGGGACCCTTCTCAGAGCAAATGAACTCCAAATTTGCTGTACTTGGAGGATCACCACCACAATGGAGACTGGGGTGAGACCCCCACTGCTTGAGGCTCAACCCTTTGCCTTTTGAGAAGATGCAAAGGCATCCAACATGAGTACGTCACTGAACTGGAGGGTAATTTTTCACAGGTATTATATACCTCGTACCTACTCCGTTAGGTCTGTGTGTGTGCAAGTGTGAATGTGCTGTGCACTATGAATGTTGCTCTCTTACATTCTTAAGTAGGTGAGATCCCTAAGTTACTGTTGTGCTCATTTTAAGTTCTATAGACTTTTTTCTTAAATCCAGTCTACTTCTGGATAACCTCTCTTCTTTTCTTTTGCCAGTTCTCCGCCCTCCCACTGTAAGACAGTCATTGCAATTAACTCACGGTTTTACAGCATCCAAATACTTGTTTCTTCACATACCCTTTTCACATACCCTTGCTGAACCACTTCCCATTCCAGAGGGGGACCCTGTGGACTTCTCTCCAACTGGCTTACACTGTATCAGATAGGGAAATGTTTCCTTCTGAGATTCCAGGTTTCTGCAAATACAAAACTGCCTTATGCCTGTTAATTCTTATCTTTCCTTCCAGTTTGTCTGCTGGGTGGGGGGGGCTGCTGTTGTTCACTGCCTTACTGTGTCTCAAAATCTTCACACTCGATTCTTGCCCTACCAGTCTTTTATCCGTCTCCTCTTTCATCAGTCTTGCTAGTCGTCCTCAGTCTCTCTTGCCCCAATTATCTCTCCCAAACAAGTTCAGCTGCTTACTGTGCCACCTTACCTGCTTGACATCTCTTTGATAAACATAGATCAAATTCTTCCCGCAAGGTGCCAGTTCTTCCTGTTGTTTCACACCTTTCCTTTACATCTGCTTAGAGTTGTGCTGCAACTCCTGTCTCGTCCCTTAATTTTAGTGGTCACTCAGCTGCATAAGAGGTGCCCCAGTTTCATACCCTGAAAACCTGGCCACTTTGTACTTTATGTGCTTGAAGTGAACGTGTTTTAACATAACTCCTTGCACGAGTCTTTACAGGGTGTGATTAAATATGGGAAGTCAGCAGTTGAGGAGTGCATGGAAGAACCAGTTAATTAAGGACTTTAAAGTGTGAAGTATTTACCATCTGTAAACAAAATCTGCATTCCAAACCAAAACTGTCTCCACAGCACTTCCTGGATTTGCTCATGAAAAGATCCAAAGCCCAGGGAAATGGGAGGGGAGGACCTTTCACGCATTTCAGTATCCTTTGCATCAGGCCACTTATTTCCTTTAGCAATGGTAAAATGATGCACAAAGCGCTGGGGCTGTACAACTTCATTTTATTTTGTGTGCTTTTATAGGATATAAATAAATGACAAAATTACAAAATTTATAACTGGAAGCCCAAGCATATTTACATAAGTATTTGTTGCAGTGAGGCTACTATTTACTGTTCTCCTATACAATTTTCCTTTTGGTACCATATTTTTAGTGTTATTTTTTTTACTGTCAGTTGACTAAGTACATATCAACAGTGAATAGGCAAAAATATGTACATGGAACGATTTTGTTCAAGTAAATTGAATACGGTATTAAAAGTATGTCATCACTCAGCGCTATGATTAGGTTTAACTAAACCATATACAATTATCAGGTTTAAACCAAGTTCAATTATCCATTTTTGGAATATACCAACTGATGATTCTAACTGAAAAATCTCAGCTGGATATGAAATAATAATTAAAAAAACATTAAGACAACCACACAATTTATCAATATCTCTATAATGAACTTCAAAATGATTCACAATTTGACTGGATAGAACAATATACGTTAAAATGTCATTTTTCTCCTATAATGATATTTGTACTGTTATAATTTCAGTTCTACATAAATATACATCATGGTATTATACAAATACTCCACAGACATTAAAAAAATTAAAACACTTCAAAGAAAAAGTAAGTAAATCTCATTTAATCAAATATTAAGCAAATGCTTAATTTTTGTTTCATGAAAACATTTTTTATTACTTTGGAATTTTTTTCTTTTTCTCGCTATTTTTATTTAGAAAATGTTTTGCAATAGAATTTTATCAACACTCTTCCAAACAAGCTTTCTGTGACAGAAATCTTGATAGCAAAATCCATGGTTTTGACTTTTTTTTAGAACCACTGAGATTATTTTTTAAAAATACTAGTAGAATTCATGGCTATAGCAATGTTGAACTGCATAAACTATATGTACGTGTAGTAGAATGACCATTCCACTTTCATTCCAGACTGATCACATGGAACATCCAGTGCACTGATGCTACAAGTCTTTATAATTTTCATTATGCTGCAACAGCAGTAGTTTACTTAACTTTAAAATAAACAATATTTCTCATAATTAATCTGGCTTCCTTCCATAAATATTCATATGTTTTCCTATAGTACTTCTCTTCCATAAAAATATCTAATAAATGTTTTCTGTGCATTATTAATACCTTTTTCTAACCATTCATAAAACTCTGATCCTTTGCTACAATGCAAGAGGTTCTTATTTTTGTAGAGGACCAAAAGACATCAGTTATTACATATAAAATCAGTGCACACAGAAATCAGGGTACCTAATTTCTTGTCACTTTAGTGAGTTCTTTATCCAACACGGTAATTATTAATGAATTCAGTGGTTTCACAAATAATCTATTTATTAATTCTGATTCTATTTCAATTAAAAACTGCCAAGATTCAAATAAAAAACCCAATCAAATACTCTACTCATAGGCAGCATCAGTATTAGTTTGGAGACCTTTTGTTTTTTTCTTTAAAAAGTAGAATTCTAAAATAAGAAATCAAAGAAAGCACTGTGGCAGAGTCACAAGGGAGAACTGCGTGAAAAATAAGGTTTCTCACTCCTCTTGTGGACTGTAATTTTAAAAGTCTTCATATAGTGTCATTCTTCTGTCAGTGCTGCAGGAAGAAGAACATCACCAGAAATGACTGTCAGCCTTTTTTGTTAGTTACAAGGCCACTCATACAGTGCAGTCTTCCTCTCTGCTGGATTGAAACGTTGCCATAAAGGAAAGGCTGTGCTGTGACTGCTTGGCGTGCAAGGCACAACAAGGAACAGGGGGACAGTTTTGTATCAGAAAATTGTAGTTTCATACTTGGTATTAATGCCTCTTTTGGCCTCTTGTCCGGGTTCAACAATCCACGGTAGGTTCGCCAGAGTCTTTTGCTCGGACGGATCTATCTGCTGTAAGACAAACGCAAACATACACACGGGTTACCAACTCCGTGCTCAGCAGCTCGAGCAGAACTTTTGTCTTTAACAGAACACAGAACAAATCCTGAATGGACAAAGTCCTACAGCAGCGAGTATGGTGGTGTCTACACTCCCATGTACTCACGGCTGCCTTCTTCTTGCTGTGGAGATCAGAGCTGTGTCTACCCCCAAGCTATAGGGCATCATAGTTCGTTAAAGCCACGCTTGATCCTGAGAAGTCTGTTTGCTAATGAGACAGACGATAGCATCAGGAAACGTTCCTACTTACAATTTTATGGAGGAAGATTCTGTGGCAATGGATGACAAAGTGTACAGTCATACATTTTTTTTCCCCTTTCTCTTACCCATTAATTAAATATCATACAGTCCTCACTTTATAGCCAGTGAATATGATACAGCGTGCAGTCATTTTTCTCTTTTCCCTCCAAAATCTCCCTGTGCCTGTATTCCCACTTGATTTAAAATAGCTTTCATAATTTTTTTAAAAGCTCTACTGTAAAAGAATATTTCTCTGTCATCTCTGCACTTCAGGAGGGCCCTTTAAAGACAATCAATGAGCTTGGTTCCTTAGGAGTCTGGGGTTAATACCGAAAAGGTATATTGCACCACAGTTTTGGGATAGGAGGTTCTGGCGAGGATCAAAAAAGAAAAGGGTGTGAAAAGAAGTTGCGTGGTCTGACAGGATCATTGTAAATTGATTTGGATTTGTAATTTGATTAGGATACATATGCAGTGCTCACGTTCCAAATAAGTTAGGTGCAGATTTTATTTCTCAGTAGGAGACCAGGAAAGTCCATGGAACCAGAGAATTTGAGGGGTATGCATTGGCTGTGATCCTTAGCACTTAAAAAGCACAATATGTTGGAATTAAGACCGAATCAATTAAAGCTCTACAATTACTATAAGAGATGTATATACAACTCTAGCTAAGCAACATCTTAGACTGGAAGAATCTGAAATAAGCAATTGTTTGAAACAGCTGCCCATGCTGCGGTGACAGAACCCTGCCAGCTGATGAGCAGAGGTGACACAATGGAGCATTTCTGACTCAACAGGTATTTCATCTGTGCAGCTTCTAGTATACAAACTCTAAACCATACAGCTGAATTTTGCATGCATAACTACCTTCTACTTACCACTGACTTCCGAATACTAACACGTGGTTTGGGAATAGGTTTAGAGGGTTTGTTTTCAAAGCTTTCTGGGAGGGTTGAAGAATGGCCCCCTTTTCGTGCTTGTAGTGCAAGCTGATAGGCCACCTCAAATGCTTGTCCTAGTGTAAGAATGATTTCATAAGCTAAATTCTGGAACAAAACAGAAACAGTTAAAATTGGAGTGAGGTCGTGTTATTGTCAGATACATGAAGTGAGGTAGTACTGCCTACAGAAGTGATTTGCAATGTAAATAATTAAAGTCATGCTGCTAATAGCTTCCTTAGTCTCTGTAATGTTTACATTTGTCATCTGATTTCTTATTGGTTAAAAACAATCTAAATGTAATTTATTGTATTGAAAGTAATTACTTCTTAAACCTTGAAAACATTATCTCATTAAACACGAAAACAGGAGTGAGTATGTGTTACCTCTTTTTGGAACAAGCACATTAACCACCCCGTCTTCCGAGCTCACCCCATACCTGCTGCTGTCATGATCCCACCCCTCTTGCACTACTGCACCTTGACACTGCGACATTCAGCCTCGCTCTATTTCAGAACTCTTCTGCTGACCTGTCCTCCTCCAGAGCTGGTAGGCTGACGTGCTGCTTCCCTGGCTACAAGCCCTGGGATGCTCACCAAACGGCATAGGAAGAGGCTGCAGCGTTGGTGCGATGCTTCCCAAGGGACAAAAAAGCCAGTGTTGAAAGTGCATGCTCTGCTTCTCAGATGCAGTGCAGGTAGGCATGCATGGAAGTCAGTGCACCACACTGAATGTGTGCTTCAGGTGCTGAGGAAACCTTCTCATAGTTTTGTTTTCTAGAAGTAAAACTGTTTGAGCTTAAACTGTCATGTAAGAACAGTCTTGGAAGCAAGGGTAAGGGGGTTAGTGTGCATAGCCAAAGAAATCAGGCTCTTAAGCCTGACCAATTTGATGTTATAGAAAGAATACTTTAAATCCTCATTGAATATGAGGAAGAAAACCTGTTGAAAGATTTATAAAACATGAATGAGGTATCAGGGGATTGGTATAAATATTTTTTCAGTACAGTTTTACATCAATGAAAAAGCAGCTGTGAGTTTCAAATTTGACTTTAATCTAAAGGGCAAGTGAATTCCTATGGTAATTTTTCTTCAGGTTTGTGGGTTTGTTTAGGTATATTTATTTCTGGGCTCCTACTACAACCTATTTTTAGTCTCCTTCTAGAGCCTATTTCTGGGCTACTAACTTTGCAATAATGTTTTGAACTCCTGCAGAGCAAATGCAAGCCTGCAGGCTTGCCTCCATATGATGCCCTACAGTCCCCCTAGAGTTACTCATAAATCTTTGATGCAATTCAGAAGTCATCCTCTCCTTCCTTCAACCTCCATAGTCCATAGTTGGAAGCAATTCTGCAGTGCTTTGAAAACTAGGTGATCCCTTAAAATTCCCACATTTCTGACACAATTCTAAATTAGATATGTCTTTACCTAGTCAAGTCTGAAGTTTGCAGTAACTCAGAAAGCAATGCAATACACTTAGAAGTACACAATTTGCCCTTCAATCATTAAAGTAAAATGGATGAGCATTTTTATTTCATGCCCTACACTTCCATTTCCCTGAAGGAATTCCATCCCTTTTTTATCACACATATATACTGAGATAGCATAGGCTAAATTCAGTACCTTTAGCTCATTATGAGAGCTTCTTTTAAAGGTGCCAGCTCTGGCCCATGTCAGGTCAGACAGACAACAATTATACTCCTCCACTGGGACATGCTCCCAGCTGTTACAACTGTAGTCACAAGAGCAAGCCAGCCAAAGTTTCATACCTTCCCAAATAAAAATGTCTGCCTGATTTGATAGCAGTAGTCTCCAAATTATCTCCCCTTCAACTTCAAGGGAAACTGGCCAGTACTGAGAAACACTAAGGATGAAGTTTGCCAGTGGAGTAATAAAAGGAAAAACTAAAGAGGCTATTATAAAGTGCTCTGCCTTTGAGCAGAATGCTGGCTATGGGATGAAGAGTAACAGAGTATAATTATGTTAAAAACATAGAAAATAATGTCATTTGAAACAGAGTGTGCTTTTCAGTAGGACAAGAATATTATTCTAAAGACAGATACCTTTAAAATCAGCTGTTGTGACAGTAAAAAATCATCATGGGATTATCTAGAGTGGATAACATTATTACTAAGGAATACATCAGCAGGACAGGGTGTAGTGATGGCTTGGAGAAAAGGCAGGCTGCAAGACTAGCAGGACTGAGAAACTATGCCACTCAGTGAGGCATACGAAAGGTCACTGAGACAGGCTTGAAAACCTCCAAGATACAAGTGGAGACAGACTAAGTTTGCCATGCTGAGCCACAAATCTAGTCTGAGTCCTGCATCTCATCTGAAGACACTATAATTTGTTTTCCTTTGTAGTCTGCAAAATGAAAAAATAGGCCTGCCTGGAGGCTGAAAGCCGTAAGAAACATGTAACTGTTTCTCTGGTTAATAAATATTTGAAATATAGCAAATAGAACATTCACTATTCTGTTCAATATTCAAAATGCAAAGTGAACTGTAACTTGGACATAAATTTTACACACTGTGTACTGCGGTAGAGCCTTGACAAAGGGAAGTCTGCAAATGGAGGCAAGGAAGGCTTTAACATTGTACCTTGTAAAATTTAAAGAACTTATCTGAAAACTGCAATTTGAAAAAAAACCCCAAAAGCATAAGTAAATAAGCTTGGTTTGAGGAATTTCTCACCTGTAGTACTGAGAGAGGACTATAAAGATTAAAGTTGGTACAGATTCTTGCAGGGGCTACACTGGAGAGGTAAGAGCAGGACTCCTTTGGGAATAGAGGTTGAAAACCAAACTACAAAATGCATTGTGGAAATCCTTCTGATGGAGTGAGGAGACTATTTGCACTTTTGACACGTGGCACAAAAGGAGGGATACAGGTCTGCCTCCCTGAAAGATGGTTAGCACCAGAGTTGTAGACTCCCTGGCTGCTGCAGGGACACTAAACCTTACAGCACCCCATCAAGCTCCTTAGAAAGCAGGCAAAGCCTTTGGGACTGCAATGCTTCCAAGGCTGCTACAATCCTGCTCCTTGCTCAGTACAGCAGCGAAGGAAAGTGAGTAAGCTAATGCCTTTAAGCAGCTGTTTCTGGGAGATGAGAAACGAGGTCAATTGCCTGGTTTGCCATGCAATATTACAATTCAATGCCCCAGTGCAAGTCTGAGTCAGGATTTTTCAGCTACTTCAACTCAGCCAACCTATTACAATGGCTAATTGTTTTCTTACATTTTAACTGACTTCTTTGTTGTTTTCTATTGTGTATTGGGCAGTGAAGGAATATCTGACAGAAATTATTCTGGATATCTCCAACACATGAACCAGAATTTGGTACAGGAGCTGTTATGACTGTTTGTTTCTGCAGAAGGAAGCATTCACTGGTAGATTTAAGGCTTAGTAAGGGAAAGAAAGTGGATTTCAAATATTGAGCAATAAAACCTCTTCTTCCACCAGAGTTTGTCTCCTTCAATATTCTTTAGTCAATATTCTTTAGTGCAATTTTGATTATAGAATTTTAACTCTGAGTACACAAGTTACATGTACAGTTATTCCAAAATAATATCAGTAATGTTGGTAGTTGACACTACTACAATAATTCCCTATCTACAAGTAAATTTTTCTTGCCCATATTTCCTGAGAAACTGAAGGACCTAAGAAAGTGACTTTTTTTCCCCCCATAACACTGCATATATTGTATTGCCATAATATATGATTTAAAATGCATATTTTTAACATGTAATTGTGGATTTCTATCATTTTAAACCTTATTTTTCTTAACATGATTGGACTTCTATCCGTTAGGTAGAAGTGGTTCTATTGCTTCTATTAGTAAACTGGGAGATCAGGCTCTAACATGATCAGTAGACTTTAAATAGAAAATTTAATTTGCTGTATGCTCTGAATATCTAGCTATTTTTTTATACACCTTGTACTTGCATCAAAAATGCTAGATCCTGAGAAATAAAACAACACAAAAAGAGAATATTTGAGTAGGTAACACCCCACTGAGGATTATGTTGCCGGAGAAGACTAAGTTAAGACAGTTTGAGATTAAAGTTTCTGTATTGCTTAAAATAGCCATTTAAAGTGCTTGGGGTATTAAATGCTCCTCCTAAGGCACAGGAAGTGAGCAAAACGTAATTATTCCTAGATCACTTTTCTTCCCTTGTCAAGAAAGGAGATGAATTTCATTTGCCATACCTGAGTCTATGTTTGTGCTTGATTATTAAACCTATAAATGAAACTGCAGTACTTCAAAACCATTAAGAAGGATTTAAACGGATCAGGAGAAAAATAACCTCACTCAATCAGGCTAATTTCAGTTGATTCATTTATCACTAAAATTTATATAACGGAACATCTTGTTGACCACTGTCTATTTTTAACACAATTTTGAAGTTTTTTCTACTCCCTGTGGACACTAAAATGCTCAGAGACAATTTAAACAACAGAAGCACTCAACTAAAACGCTAAAATTCCTTCTAACCTACCTGTACATCTTGTTATTTAAATTCTCCTACACGCTATTGCTGTGCAATGTTAACTGTTTACCCAATCCCAAATAAAATGCCACCGTTCAGGCACCTCTATTTTTCTGTTTTAACTTATTTATATTCATGTAAGCATGTTTCAAGAATTCATGCATATTATACTATACTAAATTCTTTTTCTTGAATAATTTTTGAAGTTTCAATAGCACCTTACATTTCTCTTGTGCACAACTCAAAGGGCAAGTACTCCTGAAAGTTTTGGACAATAAATCTTAGTTCTAAAAACTATAGCCGCTACTTATTTCACCAAATTTAGCAGAAAACCACATGACTGATTAATTGATGTGTCCATGATTTCTTGAATCAGTAATAGTTTGCACATCCCCATCTGAGAAGCATAAATATAGGAAGAACTGAGTAATTTTCCACCAAAATAATAGGAGTTCTAAGGACTTGTGCTGAAAGAACGTTTTGAGACACCTATGCAAGAGGATTTGTACAAGGAAATAAGAATTAATTTGCTATTTTCAAAATAAAGACAATCTTTTGGAAAAGGTAAAGGTGCTGCTAAAACTTCACCAAATTCCATATTGCCATCATTTGTCAAGCTAAAACTCCCTCTGACATGACAGAGAGCAGAGCAGAACAGAGGGACCATAATTATTTCTGTTGTTACAGATGTTTCAGATCTTTCAGATTCAGTGTGGTAGCCAAGGGACACTTTTGACTAGACCAGGTTCCTCACAGCTCTGTCCAGCCCTTCAACACTTCCAGGGATGGGGCACCCATAACCTTTCTGGGCAATCTGTTCCAGTGTCATACCACCTCATAGTAAAGAATTTCTTCCTAATACCTAAATTAAACCTACCTTCTCCTGAAGAAATCACTCCTCTTGGTAACACCTGATCTCTGGTCCAAAAACCAGCCCCCATCTACTTCAAGAAGGTGCTATGTGTCCAGACTCAAAGGGCCCCCTCAAGAAAGTTCCAACCCTCTAGCTGCCTGTTGGAGGGCACGGGATGGACGCACGAGGGTAAGAACCCCAAAGGCTGGATTTCACCAAATCTGTCCTTCCCTGACTGCCCAGGATGCCCTGCAAACAAAGTTTAATCTAATTCCTGAACCTACCTCTTAGCAGGACTGAGAACTGTATACAATGCACGTGGATCCTTTTCTGATTTATTTGGCAAGCACTGAAATTTCAGAATGGGTGGCCAAATCTGCTTGTTACAAACTACTTGGAAGGCTATAGCTTAGGTTATAAGAATTACATGTTAAGACTTGTATGAAAAGCTGCTTGCTAAGTTTACAGTCAACAGCTGAGATGACAGAGGTGAGTTATTTCAGATGGGAAATGAGATATCAAAAAAAACCCTTTGCTCTTCTCCTTTTGCTATCCCATAGTATAGTCTTTTCATGTGGTAAATGAATGATGCCTCCCATTAATCACCACATACCCCAAAAACATTTTAACAGAATTAAGTCACTGTTACTATTACAAAGAACTTTTAAATGAAGTATGTTTTATAAACTGACCACATCAAACGCAGTGAATACATGGCAGTAGTGGTGATTAGTCTTCAAGTCTTTAGTGATGTACGCAAATGTAGAAAGGTCTTCAGGGTCTTGTGCAGCACAGGAAATGTTACGGATTTCATGTTCAGCAATGATATTCTGTTTAAAAAAAAAATTTTCCATCACTTTAGGAATTAAATTCAAAAGAGCTGTAAAAGGTGTGGGTTTAGATTCACATTCATGTAGATCTGCTGTACTGAACTATTTCAGAAATGTGTTAATAAGAAGAGATTTAATATACCCCATGTGTGATCTTACACAGGTATTTAGAATTTTGACCCTCTTCAATTGCCAATAATCTGGTAGGAAACCATTATATTCTAAAGTCTACCCTATGAGGCCACTTGTGTTTTGTACAGTTTATTCAGTATCCTTTGACAAAGAGACATTTTTCCTGGCATACAGCTATAAATACTGTTTCAAAGCACTATACAAGCATCTTATGAAGTTGCTGTTTTTTTGTGTAATGATCAAAATGGGACACTGATAGTATCTGGGGAAACCTAGCAGGCTCAATAGCCAGGTTTTTGCACATGGTGTTTGCCAAATTTTAGCTATACTTTTTCAAGAAAAAAACCCACCAAACATGACTCATAATTGAAACCATGAGATATCAAAAGGCCCCTGATTACTAAAAAGATCACTACAGGAGCATCTGACAATTTCTCTCCACTTACTGACAACAGCATCCTGTAAGAGAGATATAGGAAAATGAAACCGTTCATGCACCGAGCCACACTACTTGCAACAGCCAATGTAAGCTATAGCACACTACTGAGATAGAGGTGGGACATGTCTGTCTGATGAAATAAAAAAAAAGCTGTCTTAAAGCTCTGGAGAAAATTATGAATATTCATTACAGAAATTGCTGATATGTAATTACTGTGTTCAGGCCAAAGGAACCATGAAGCCAGAGAAGAAGATACTGCAGAGTGGCTTATGATTAGGCCTTGCTTCAGCAACACATGCATTTCAAAGGGTTTATTTCAACAGAAGAATGATTAATTGAACAGGAATTTACTTGGTGGTCAATTTTTATGCTTTCCTGAACTGTGGCCCTGCTGGCTGTAGCTCTGGCATTGCCACAAAAGCCCAAAGTGATCAAGTGTGCTGCAGCGTGGCATCACTACAGCATCATGGAACATGTGACATTTGTGGTGTCCCAGTTCCTTGCACAGCCACCACTTGCCTTGGTGGCATCTGTCCATGTTAAAACAATCTCTGAGTATCTCTGGTTTTCCCTCACCCCTCTCTTTTCCTTACCGCCTCCTTTCCTCCCCGTCTTTAAATTTTTTTTTAATATATGCAACTAAATCACTTAAGATGCTTTGCCATATCTTCTTTCATTTGCTAAGTGGCAACTTTCCCCCTTACATGTAGGTGTTAAGTTATCAAAAAGACATATTAATAGATCTAATTGAAGAAATCATGGCTTAGGAAAAATCTTAGTAAAAAGCATTCCAAATTTCAAATTATGGAAAAACCGAGATAAGGGAACTGTTACTGAAGAAATGAAATAATCCTCTTAAATCGTTGCAACATGCTTCATTATTTCTCTTTAATGCATTATTCATAAAAATGACAAAACCAGTACTTATGTTTCAATATATGCCAATTTATAATGACATGTATAATCTCTGCTTAACAATTGCTTGCTTTTTATGTTACTTGAAGCATTTTATTTTCTTTGTTCTCAAATTGATAACTTTTACCCTCACTAAAGATTTTGATGAGAATTAGAACGATACCAAAACCAACGATTTAGATATCCACAGGTAGAGCTGTAATAGACTGTCATTGATGTGGTGTTGACAACATTGTAGTTTAGAAAGCAGAAGCTTGGGAGGTCTTAAAATCATATGCGAAGTATTTATGCCAAATCATGAGCCACAATGTAATCACCTGATTTTATGCAGCATATGTGAAAAGAGCTCTGCTACACTGCAACTTTTTCTAGGTGACCTGGGGTTGACACAGGGATTTGCACTTGAGTCAAAACTCAGGGAGATTATTTTAATGTTTTAATTTTAAACCGAGTGAATCTCAGAAATATACACATATCAAGGGTTTTTTAAAATAAAATAAAGCATAACTAAACTGCATCTTCTGGATGAAAATTAGTAGTGAAATTGAGTTTTTCCCTAGCTGCTCTAGAACATCCTCTGTGATCTCCTTTCAAAATTAAACATTTTTCAGTGCATGTGTTTACTCTTGCCTAAGGTCACTACTGCAGCAGACCTGTAGTCTTATTCTGTAGAAAGCAGAAGGCTATGAAGCAGCTCGCTGTTCTGGGTATGCTCCTCAGGCATTGACTGGCACTGTACACTTGTCATTCTATAAATTGTCTCTCAGTTTGGCATGAGAAATCCTCGGTTTCTCAAAAAATAGGGAAGCTGAAAGTCAGTTCTCGTTCCGCCAAGGGAATACCTTGGAGAGACCAGGCTTTTGCTAAGCAACCTTCCTTTGCTCGCCTACCTTGTGCCAGCCAATCTGCCTCCTGGCAGAAACCACCCAGAAGATAGGGTGAGCTGTGAGCCACGAGAAAATTCTGCAAGTCTGCTTTTTCCTAGGCAGCAATTTCTTTCTGGCCTCACTTGCAAAGAAATGGTGTCATGTCAAAGTGGTGTCATGCCAAGCTTCAAGGTGCCACTGAAATAGCTGTCGTGGAATGAGGTCAGGGCCCCTTCATCACCTGAAACTTTGCCTGCTATGACTTGGAATACAGATTCTTAGCTTGGTGGCATAAAGGAAAAGGATGAACAGCCATGAGAGCTGAGTTTTCAAGCACAGAACTGCTAGCTATTTTTGTCATTAAAAAGTATGCATTTATTGCTAAGTGGTGCCCAGCGCCGTCAACTATAAGCTCATGTGGAAGCAGTACAAGTCTGAATAGGATCTCAACTTAGTGCTAATCTGTTTTGGGTCTTGAAGAAATTGGGAACAGCACACTGTGGACAAGGATGATAACGCTTCTGGGAGAGTTGCAGGCTATTACCTGGTTTTTACAGAAGGGAAAGGCAGTGCACATTTTGAACTGGAGAGAAAGCAGTCTACCACTTGAGAAAAAACACAGGACTGTGGTATTATTTACCTCCATCAAATACATCTGTTGCACTACTAGGCATAGGGATTCAGTAGGACTCGTGTAGAGTCATCTAATGCCATTTGCCAAACTTCTTTCAAGTTTCCATCTTGCATAAGATTATATGCACTGTGCAAAGAGACACGGGAAGCTCCTTTTGTTCTTCTGATTTTTTTTGTAAACCTAGGGACATTGCAGTTACATCCTTTATGCTACAGAGAAGATTTAAGAGCTGAAGACAGCATTATCGAAGTTAGAGTTAATAGCATTACAATGTCCTGATTTATGCCCTGCACATCAGAGAACATAAAGGAAATGAGGGTTGTAGAAGCTCAGTTTTGAATCAATGGAAGAAAAAGGAGCTGACAGGAATCCCTGGCCTCTCTGCTCTGGCAAATATGCCAGACGTGACACAACAGTAATTTCACCTCACTTTTTCTTTTATGCCATTTTATAACTCTAAATATGGCTTCCAAACTCTAGCAGAAGTTCACAAATCCGCTTCCATCCTTCACTTAAAATGCAGTTCTAGTTAAACCTTTAAAAAACTGATTGATTTGGCAAGTTTGAAGGATACTGGGTTAGTTGTACTGTGTGGTCTGAATGTTCAGTAACACAAAGCCGCTATATGCATTATTAACCTGGTCAGGTAGCTGGGTTGTCAGATTTATTTTTTTTTATTGCTTAGTGAATTTTAGTCACATAGCAGAAAAGATAATTTCTTTTCTATTCATATGAAAGCATCAGTATGGATTGCATTTCCTTGCCACTTTAGACATTCATGCGTTACTTTACTCGTCCTTACAGAGCTTGTCCATTTTACTTTGGCTAAGGATTAATCCATTGCTCTATCCATCACTCAGCTCTCTGATCTCTCAATTTCTGCTTTTGTGTTTTGGTTAGTTTTTTTTGGAGTTGTTTGAAAGATTTTAGATGTGTTTTAAAAATATAAGAAACAAGGTACAGGAGCATTGCCACACAGGAAGATGACAAAAAAAAATGGAATAACAACTGTTAAGAAGCTGCTGCAGTTCAGGAAGTTAAGTGGCTAGTACCAGGAAAAGAGCTCACGGAGAGGCTCTAGCATTGTCAAAGGACATTCAAGGCTCATGTTTCTCATTCTTAAAATGGCTGGCCCTGGATAAAATCATGCATCTTTATTCTCCAGTGAGACTTTTTTAAAAATTATTATTATTTTCCTAAATTATATTAATTAACGAAAAAAATAAATATATTTGGCGTATTTAAGGAACTGTATAGAGAAGAATATGGTAAAGGTGTCCACAGAGGCTCCCTGCCAAATGTCTTTTTTGATAAGATTGCCTTTTAATGGCAGAATGTTGGACACAATGTTCTCGAAATAAGCCATTAAAGCTGCTTCAGTTGTCCTCCAGACTGAGTTTCTGGAGAATGGCAAAGATATTACATCCATTTTGGAAAGAAGAGGAGAAAAAAAGGAGAGGAAAATGCAAAGTGCAAATCTGTCCCCTTTCTGGCCTGGGCCTCATAGGTATTGCTATTTCGCCTAATTGTGAGAAATAAAAGCTAGTATTGAATAATTGCACATACCTTATTTGTGGCATCAATAAATTTGACTCCCTTGTAAGAGACAGACAGGACAATGGTCGGTACTTTTTTCATCTGTTCCGTAGACTTCTGAAATCAAAATAAAGGTGTTATTAGACTTGTGCCACATTGCAAGAACGGTGCTCTTTTTTTCTGATAAAATACCAAGTTAAACAAATACTTCAGTTTTTCTTCAGCTGACTGTGCTCTGAGCTTTTGAAATATCTGCCTTGCAGTTACAAAACTAAAAAAAGAATCTTTAAGTTTGTTGTGAGGATGGTAAAAATCCTCCTTTTCCCTAGAACAACGGGAATAGAATAAGGCAACTTTGACAGGCTTAAGAAGACCAGTCACGCAACCAGCGTTTCTCAAAATGTGCCTATTGAATACAACTATCTGGTATACCCCATTCACTGCTGCCTCCCTCCTCCTGCCCTTCCCAGCTGTAAAAACCCACAGCTCAGTACTTCTTGTAGTATCACTTCATTTCTGTAATTAGTTGTTATTTAGAAATATTTCGCCCTTTTGCCTTCTTGCAGTTGTATTTGTGACACGAAGTATCCTTGCAACCCTCCAGGCCTGCCAGTCAATCCATCAGCCCAACGTTGTATCTTGTCACGTCTGACCCGTCTGCACTTTGAGTGCAGATGCTACTGGGAGCTGCTTTACACATGAATTAGCACGGAGGTTTATTCTGCATTCCCTCAGCGCCAGGTTCTCCTACCTACAGTTCATGCCTTCCTATAAGGTTGTTTTTTCCTTTATGCTAGTCTACTTCAGTGTGCCTTCAATATGATGCACACAGCAATTTCCTGCTGAACAGTCTGGGCAAATATTTGTGGCAGATTTAAGCTCTCTGCAGAAAAAAAAATGCTCTTCACAAATTAAATTTACTAAAACAACCCAAAACCCAACCAAAGAAAGAAACTAAATATGGCATAATCGTTTATAGCTGATTTGAATTCTTTTAAGGTTGAAGACAATGATGGACTAGACTATTCTGTACAAAACTAAATCAGAGAATGCGTATTCATGGGAGTATCTGCAAATAATCACAGAGATCGATCAGATATTTTCTTAAGAGGAAAGAGTAAGTTCAGTTACAGGTAAACATGAAGAAACATCAGCACACAGAAGGAGAGTGTAAACACACCGAAAGGTCTAGAATTGACACCTAGGAAGATCATTAGAGCAGTTGAACAAAAGTAGTAGTGGTGGTTTTGTATTATCCAAGAAAAATAAACAAGCACAGTTATAAGCTCGAAAACACAGACTGTAACTTAAAAAAAAAACCTTAAAAAAAATCAGGTGATTCTAATACTAGAGAGCAAACCAAATGCTTAAAAAAAAACCCCAAAACCCCTGTAATCAAGTCTTATCAGCTCTCGATCCTTCCAGAATCAAATGACACTCCATTTTTGCCAGCATAAAATTCAAAGCTACAGATTCAGCTATGTTCTGCAATTAGTGTCCATGGCATGAAGACTAAAACAGCTAATTAAAGTTTCCAGGACAGGCCCACCCATCTGTGTAATAGAGAGGATTGTTGCATCTCTCCATATCAGATGATGAGAGATTGAGATGACAATCAAGTGCCAATTTATCCCATAGAAAGCTCCTTTCATTCAGAATTCTAGGCACTTTTAAAAAATGAAAGCTTAAATGTTAAAACATCCTGAAGAATTTTAACAAAATTTGAAGAAAGGCACTAATCTGATTTGCATCTCTGAACTGAGTGGAGAAAGAAATGGTGCCCCTGCCAAAAGCAGAGCAAGTACCTACCTGTGTGAATGTGTGTGTGTGTCACTGTAGTAAATCTCAAATGAGCCTTTTCATAAAATTCAACTTCAGTGCACAGAAAGCATGACAGTGACTGTACAGAAGCTGCATTATATACATCTATCAGAATAACAAGCAATAAACCCCACATATGCTTACACTACACAAAATAGTCACAAATATGACAATATCACTTTAATCATCTGGCAACCCAGCAATCATCCAACTTTTGTCCTTTCATTCTAGCCCGACAGCTACACACGAGTTCTTTGTCTCCCATTTTGATTATTGTAATTACCTCTTTCCTTGCCTCCTTTGCAGCAAAATACCTCTTCTTCTTCAGCATGCTGTACAAAGACTGTATACTACGTTTACATATTTTAGCTTTCCAGTCTAATTCCCCATCTGGCATTTGCCATAAAGGTGAAGCTTCCTGTTGGCAAGGCCATGCTGTACTAACTATCTGGGAGTCCTCTTTCCTCTAGACAGTAGTTTGTAATTCCATCATCTTCCTTCTCTGCTCCACATTCACCTGGATTTATCCAGACCAGACCTGACCTCTAGTATTTAATCGAGGTTGTGAACTGCCAGAAGACTATATGAGTGAAACGGCTCATCAAGATCTATTCAATTACTGTTGGCAAATTAGGACATGAATCAGAGACTGATGGACATTTGTAATTTATTAAGCCAAACTGTCTCAGCTGGTAAGGAACAGGGGATGTTCCTCATCAGCTTACAAAGCATACAAACCCCAGGATTCATGTAAAGGTGTTCTGGAAGACTGTAGTCCAGTGTAGAATTACGATTTTGGGAAACAGTTCTGCACTTATACTATCATTGCACCAAACAGTTGCGCAGTGGAATAACATCCTTTGTTATGACAGTGCCATCAAGAAAAACACACAGCTCTACTCCCCTGTTCGACTCTCGGTGCTACAGTAATTGTAACAGTCCACCACATAATTATTATTTCCAAGCAGTTTTCAGGCTTCAACAGTTTTGAGCTGTCAAGGTGAGCTCATACTATTTGCTTGCTGTTCCTTTCTTTTTAAAGGAGGAGGTGTCTGCCAGAATGTGTAACATGAGTTTTCAGAGATACAGTATGAATACCGTTCACTCAGGCAGTGTAAGTGCTTTGGCTCTGAATTCTAGGATGCTGAGATGAAGTCCCACAGCTTTCTTGGTCAGACATTTCACATCTCTGTGCAGGCCAAGTGGGCATCTCTGCCTGTGCCTGTGCCCAGATTCTGAGAAGAAGGTGGGACACACGAGTCAGTATTCCCTTTCCTTGGGCTTTTCAGGTTCTAGCCACCATATCAACACAATGAGATGACAAAATATTCCTGTCCATCTGGTGTCTCAATGGGAAGCATACGGACTTGAGCCAAAGTTATAGGAGTCACAGCTGAGGGCTGGCATTGGATGTCAAGTGCATACTGACATATGGTCTAATACTCCAAGGCATATTCAAACCACAGAAGCAGGATTAGATTTTATCTCATATAGAAGCAATCATAGTGACAGGACACTGTCTCTGTGCAAGTGCTCACTAGCCTAGAACTGGTCATAGTTCCTCTGAACTCCACAGTTTGCAAGTTTGGCTTTGTTTCAGTACACTTCTTTAGGAGAATCACCTGGATGAACAGCAAGCCTATTCTAGGCTCCTTGCCAGTGCCTGTCGCTGATCAGCTGGTCATCTGTGTAAGGACAGATGTGCATGCCCTGTCTCCATGGGTGCACTGCTCCTGCAGCCAGCAGTCTCAGTGCTGCACAGTCTGCAATGCCAGAGAGACTGAGCTTTGATCCCACCTCTGAAATACTTCCTGCAGGACAGGTGGGTGACTGCATGAACACAGGCCATGCACAATCCAAGAACCATAAAGCAGGCTTGTCTGTAGACACAGGAAGAGAGAAGAAAGTGTCACCATCTTAAACCTAATGTGATATACACGCAGCTTCCCCAGGCCCCCCCAATAGACACAGAGCCTCTTTCTCTTTAGAAGAAAGAATATCAGGAGTAGTGCTCTTGTCTGCATTTTGCTGCAGCTGCTGCAATGAAGGTGCTTCATCCCCTCAGCACCCACGGTGGAGATCAGTCCAATGGAAGGAGGCTGAAGGCATCTCCTGCATAACTGCCTGGTTAACTACAGTGATTGCTTTTACAATAAAGGTCTGAATTTAAGACTCTTCTGAGTTTCCCTCTGAACCCACTGCTGCCATTATATAGGACAGTGCCAAAACCCTGCACAGGCTTGGACAGGTCTGCTCCCAATTCTTCCTTTTGAAATGGGTCATAAGGGGATGCAAGAGCAGTGGTGCCAGAGAGAGCAAGCGAGTGAGTGCAAGCTTGCTTTTCGCCACTTATGAATTTTCTTTAGTTTCACTGAAAAAAATACCATTTTCACATCCTGACTCTAAACACGTTTCCAGAGTGTAGCAGTACTACAAATTGTCTTAAGTGGGTAAAGCATTTCAACCTGTATGTGGATTTTGAATTAAAGGCTGTGCAGAACAGCTAGACATTTATTTAGAATATAAACTAAAATCCAACTAATTTGAGATGAACCCTGCCAGTGTGCCTAACAAATCAAGGTAATTAACAATGGCTTAAGAGGTAGAGGATTTTGTTCTTTGAATAAAGTAACATAAACCAGCGGTTTATTTTTAAAAAGCAAATACAAAACCCGTATCCTGAAGGGTCTTTAACCTTTTCAAGACAGGACTGTACCACAATACCTTGTTCTGTGCAGAACTGAGAGCATTAATCCAACACCTTTGAATACTCCTGTAGTGTACAAAACACTCTGAGCACATGCACAAAGCAGATGAATAAGAAATTCAGAAATACACATAGAATGGTGTCCAACTAAGATGCTCACACATTCACTTGATAAAATGTGGCACATGGTGTAATCCAGCCCACTCTGAAAATGCTTTCATCTCAGTTATTTATTTCCTGCCAAGAAGAAATGGGATACGTTGGTACTTCTACTTTGTCATGTTGACCACTTCAGTGTACTTATACATACATTTATAACTGGATTACTCAGCTTTCATGCAGTGGCCAAAATGAAACTATGTTCTTTTCTTAGGTTTTACTGTGTATGTAATTATACTTGATCTTGCCAATACACAGTAAAAGAACATTATTCAACTGTGACAAGTCGCTAACAGTCCCATACATAAATAAATTCTGAGTAGAAGTTTATGAGCCTGTAAAACCTTAAGTTTTCATCTTGGCTTTTTACTTTTGCAAATGAACCTGCTAGTTCAGTCCTACATTGGTTTTTAATAGCTATATGAACACTGTAGCTGGCAATTTTCCTATTCAATTACGTACTAGAATCCACTTCACTATAAGAATCTGAACTTTTTCCCAAACTGGTAGCAACTATTAAGTCCAAATGGCATCAGACTGCACATTTCAAAATATGTATTACTGCCACCTACTATCATACCTGTAAATCTGCTACTTTTTAAAGACTTATGAAGCCTCATTAAACAGTTCACAGAATATCCTCAGCTGGATGAGACCCACAAGGATCACTGAAGTCCAACTCAGCCCTGCACAGAACAGCCCCAAGAATGACACCTCTGTCTAAGAGCATTGTCCAAACACTTCTTGAACTCTGGCAGGCTTGGTGCTGTGGCCTCTTACCTGCGGAGCCTGTTCCAGTGCCCAAATACCCTCTGGATGAAATTTTTTTCCCTGATATCCAAGCTAAACCTCCCCTGACACAACTTCAGGCCATTCCCTCAGGTCCTGTCACTGATCACCAGAGAAGAGATCAGTGCCTGCCCCTCCTCTTCTCCTCACAAAGAAGTTGCAGACTGCAATGAGGTCTCCCCTCAATCTCCTCTTCTCCAGGCTGAACACACCAAGTGCCCTCAGACACTCCTCATACAGCTTCCCCTTCTTTGAATTCTCTTCAAGAGCTTAACATCCTTCTTATATTGCAGTGCCCAAAACTGCACACAATATTCAAGGCGAGGCCACACCAGCAGAGTGGGACAATCACCTCCCTCGACCTTCTGTGAAAGAAGAACTTGAGTGAATTGCTTTGAAGAGATGCATGAGATGAAATTGAAATAAAAAGTCAAAGTTCACATTTGACCAGTTAGTTTTGAAGCCAATTTTGAAACCACAGTCTGCCTTGTAACAAATATTTACTAACTTGTCTCAGTCCAAAAGGCTTAAAACTGCATTACTGACATAATTTAACACCTCTTGGAATAAGACTGCATCTGTAATCCTTGTGGTACAAGATTCCAAGTACAAGACTTCTCTACAATTAGTGGATGCCTCCAAGCTACATCATTAAGATGAGCACTGCACTGGGGGTGCACCGGCAAATCACCTACTTGAGAGTGATACGGTCTT
Source organism: Sclerurus mexicanus (assembly GCA_013396755.1). Taxonomy (NCBI): domain Eukaryota; kingdom Metazoa; phylum Chordata; class Aves; order Passeriformes; family Furnariidae; genus Sclerurus; species Sclerurus mexicanus. The sequence continues at coordinate 109,375 of VWZF01006649.1, forward strand.
TTGCTTTTGCAATATCTCTAAACACTCCTCTGGATCCCTTCTGCACCTTAGATTGCTTTCAGCCACAGAGTTCAAGGATGTACAGTCCTCTGAAGAACACGGCACAACATGATGTGGATGTGCATAGGGACTGAAGACCTTCCATCACTTATTTTTTCCCTTTGAGTAATATCCATGTGCCTTTTCAACTGCAGGCCCTCCCAGAGCAGTGGCCACACAAGACAGAGATAGAGCTACAAGTCCCAAGAGACCAGAGATCAAAGAATCCAAATCCTCAAATAGAGTGTTTGATCTGACATGGTGTTGGCCTGGTTAGCTTCACTAGGAAGCATATGGACTCTTCTACACGTCTACTTTTTAGGGGGGGAAATGAAATGGAGATTGAAAAGTAGAAATGGTTTGGTAGAAACAAGAAGCCTGCCATTTAAATTCAGGTCCTTCTTATTTATGTAAGAAGAAAATGAAATGAGGAAGAAATGTCCCAGATGCTGCCTATTTTCAGTGAGTCAACTCTGCTTCATCTTCTTCTCCAGAGATAAAGAGAAGCAGATTTTGTAAGAATTCCAACTTTGACATTTTGGTCTTAAGTCAGTAAGACATTTAAATACCTGCTTTGTGAACAGAATTTCATTGCTGGTTCCTCAGAACTTTGACTTGAATTTTTGAACCTCTTTTCTAACAACAAAATAAGTAAGAAAGATAAATAATACTCAGGAAAGGGGCAGGATCCAAGAACAAAATCTAAGTTTCCTTCTGCTGCAGTAAACATCTGATTGGTTCAGACTGTGCAGCTGGTGTATGCAGCATCAGTGATTTAACATTGCTGCAAGGAAAGAGTCTACCTTGGTGCTGTGCTCCTGCCAGTAAATATAAAGCCATTCCCTTTCTACCTGGTCAAGGAATTTAGATGTGTAAATGCCACATGGAGTCTTCTGTAGAGAACAAGTGCCTTCCTACCTCGAATTTAACTTTATTCTTTGTCTTTATTTTGATGCAAACACATTGTACTCTCCCTTCACGTTCCTATGATGATTTAAAGTGAAGGCATCAATCTGACTGAAAACCCAACTTGCAATATTTCCTATTCCATGCTGGGAAAGATGAAAGCTCTTAACTTCTTGAAGGTATCTCTCAAATATAGTTAATAAATCATTTCTGACCAGGACAGCAAGATTTAATCTCCAAGCAGCAAAGGTCAGTTTAGAACAGGTGAGGAATGGAGATAAGAAGACAGGAGTGTCGACTGCAAAGGTAGTTTGAGAGAAAATTGCTGGAAACAAATGAGAAACCATAAAATATAAAGGAGTGTAAATATATGAATGGACAAATAAAGTTCTTGCCAAATATTTAGAATTTTGAATGGCTGCAAGAATCTGCAATTTTGGATGGGAAAGCATGCATAACCTTGACCCAAGTGCTGAGCTCAAGTTATTGCATCTGCATGATTTTCCCCAAACAAATCCATCATCTGCCCTGCTGGAGCACACTGCTGCACAATGCTGAGAAGCACAGTGGATTGCCAAGAAGAGTTATTAAGACAAAGGCTCACAGTTTTTTTGTTTGTTTGGTTGGTTGGTTTTGGTTTGTTTGTTTTTTGTTTTGGTTTGTTTGGTTTTTAATTTTTTATTATTATTGGTAGTTTTTTACATTATAGAAGATTCAGGATCTCCCTTTATTCTTGAGCTATAGGAGAAGCAGGCTGCTGTAAGCCTCTCTGTGGAGAGACATAAGGGATATCCACATGATACTTCCCTTGAGAACCAAAACCATCAATTGCAATAATTGAAAGCCCTGGGAGCATCTACAACTAACAGTGAGGGATCTGCAGTCAGCAAACATGTCATTTTTGTTGTTTCTCTGTATTTATGAATGATTAAGGAAGATACAGATTTTTTTTTTTCACTGATACCCTTCTTTCATCATTGTGCACCTGCTGACTGGAAGACATTCAGTGAATATCAACACTCTTTTGAGCAGCATTAGGTTAAAGATGAAGAACCTATAGCCACATTGACAGAAAAATTAGCTACCTAATTTTCATACATTCTCCATAAAACCATTATGTGGCAGAGTCCAGAAAGATTAAAAAATTGCAGGGAGTGATCTCAACATGGTACAAGGTTATACGTGACGTATTCCCCTCCCCCAACATGTTTCAGATTGTGGCATGCTATAGATTTGAAATACGCATATGAAAAAACAAATAAAATGCTAAAATTAAAAAAATATTGCTCCGTCACCATAGTACAAGGCTATATAAAAATCTTACTGACTTTAAAGATACTGGACAAGTGTAGAGATTCAGTACCTGAGAGCAGCAAATAATATAACTAGCTTTTGGCTTCTTTTTTTTGTAAGTGAAATGTCCCTTTCGACATATTTGAAGTAAAATGTAACTGTAACAGAACTCACATTTTCAGTGACAACCCAGAGGTACTTAAATACAATAATGAATATCACAGCAAATTGCAAAATTTCAGGATGACTTTGGACAACCTGGACTCCCAGTTCACAGACACCAACTTTCAGAACACAACCAGAGGGGGAAAGTTTCGGAAAAAGATATATTTTTTTCACTAGGAAGCAGGCTAAAATAATAATCTGTTCCCATTAAGTCAAAGGTTTTTGCTTTTGACTTGAATAGGAACATGATTAAAAGGACTACATAGAAAGAATACAGATGAAATCTTGATTAAAAACTGCTTTATTCAAATATCTTTGCAAAAAACCCCAACAAACCAAACAAAAAACCCCCAGCAAATTCAGACCAGAAAATAAACATTCTCACAGCACAACAGTTTCAAAAGAGAATGTAAAAAATAAATGTACATAAACTCCATTACTGTGCTATATAAGTGTCCTGTATGGCACTACAAACAACTAATGCAAGACCACTATTTCTATAAAAAATTTGTATTTTAAATTAAATTTGCTTTCAAACACTTAGTTCTTTCAGTTATATAATTTAAACTGGTCAAACTTATTACTTATAAAAATATATCTTAAATGACCTATAAATTATTTACAGTGCCTTTTTTGATGTTAAGCTTCCTAGTTCAGTCAGAAAACTTACCGAAGTTGTCATATGCTACTATGGTGTCAAATTCTGCCCTAAGATCTGCACAGGCACATGCCTAAAAAATTGAACAGCTAATCCTGACAGTTTGAAAACTGAATTGGAAGATGGCATGCTTGCAGCCTCAATTAATTCCCCAGAACAAGTGTACGGGATTGGAGATTCCCCCTTTGTCAAGTTGTTGGGGGTTTTTTAAGAGGAGTTTAAGCCCAGGTAAGGAATGATTAGCATGTAATTAGCTGAAAAGCCTCAGATCTTCAGGCAGTCTAGTAAGCGTGAATTACTGCCAGCCCTTAGCTAAAATGGCTTGTACAAAAGTCTGTGTGCTGCAGATACGCAACCAGTAGGAAGAGGTTGTCTGATTGCATGGATTTTACACACCTTCCAGCTTTCTAACCGATCCGAATGCTGTGTCTCGTGCTCAGAGGCATCCTGCATATGAGACTTACGATACTCAGCAGAAAAGATTTCACTCATTCATCTATGTAATTGTACGTTTGGAAGATTATCAAACAATTATATTCTTCATTAATTAAACATGCCAGACCGTGATATGTTCACCATGGCTATGAACAGGTGCATTGTTATTACAACTACAGTCAGGAATAAATCAGGCTGTGGCTCGTTTTGAGTTTCCAGCAGTGTTTCTTGGAGATAGACTGAGCCTTGCTGCAATTTTCTGAAAACCAGTACCAGGTCAAAGAGCAACAGGAAAACCAGTCTGAAGGAAACCTAACTGCTTTTCCACCATCAGGTGAAACTGACTTAGATCCCATTTCATTGTTCAGTCAAAAAGCATGTAGGTAACTCATATTTAATGGAAACACTCATGTGAGTAAAAGCATCCATAGGATTATGTGACCGTTGGATTTACCATGCATAAAAAAAAAAAAAAGCAAAAGAGCTTTGGTAACATGTTAATATATTTACTACTACATATTTTCACACAGAAAATCCAATCTAGATTATCATACGGAAACTATAAATTTTGTTTATAAAGGCAATTTGATATGGGCCATGTTTAAAGTGCTTGGACAGTACTTTGAAATACACTCCAAGATTCACGAGAAAACAAAACACATACCTTATCAGATACAACATGCAGAAGAAAAATCTACCTTTAAACTTTGGTATTACTTGAAATTAAGATGTAAGGCAGAACAGATTTCTTACTGAATACCAATGTAAATGCAAGGAAAAGAAACAGGTAACAGCACATTATAAAAGCAACACGGGCACAGTACAACCACTCATATATAGATGTTATTTAATACTATTACGATAAAGAAAGAAGTAGGTTTACAAACTTACCCTCATCTTTGCACACGCATCCTGTGTTGACTCTGTGCCTCTCAACTCTTTTACCAGCATAGAACCTAAATACTAAAACAAAAATCCATTGAACTTAATTTAACTCAAATTCCAGAACAAACATCCTGCACATGTTGTAACAGTCAACTTTTTAATATATTGCTTTAAGTTTTTTACTCTGCAGTTCTTTGACAAATCATTTAAACCAATGCATTAATCAACCTATGAAACAAGAATGCACAGCAACAAATGTATTGAATCAGCTGGTATCTTTTGAAAGAATTTCTGAGTCTTCTAGCTTATCATTTTAGTCACTCAAACAACAAGGAAATAATACAGATTCTATCTTAAAAAAAGCCATTCGATTAAAAAACAGAGAATCTGCTTCTTTTAGCTGCCATCTGCTGAACTCCTATTGTTAAGTGTACAATCACATGGATGTGAAGGGCAGCAGCAGTCTTAACCTCACTGTACTCAATCTGTAACTAATTTACGTGCAAATAGCAGAGCCCGATGTCAGTAAACAGAGAAAATAAATATATATGAAAACTAGCTTAGACCATTATTTCTTCCTAAGGAAAGGCTGACCCCGAACTATTATTTTGAAGCCTTTACTGATCTGGAGGAGGATTGGGTGAGAGGCAGCAGAAGGGTGCTGTGTCCTGGCTCAGCTCACTGAAAGCCACCATGCCCTCAGAGAAGCCTGCTCATCATCAAGGGTGCCCAAGGCAATGAGCGCCTCACTCTCACGCTGTCACTTGCTGGCGCATGCAGTTTGAGCCCTCTTGCACCCTGACAGCAGGCTCTGCTCCTCTGGATTTGTTCCTCTGGGGTCTCAGTACTCCTCCGAGCCATATTTGAATGGTACTGCTCCTCCAGGGATGGAGCTAGCTGAATCATCCCTGCCATTCTTGCCTAGCAGAGAGCGGTCTTGTTATTGCTAACTGGGCTGTACAAGAGCCGCACCAAGCTCTGCATTTCTCCTACAGATGCTATAGGGTGTGCACATCTGTGGGTGTGCATGTGTTCATATAGCTCTGTGCAAACGGGATGTTTCTGTATTGCTGTATGACTTCACATGTAAGTCTGGCTTAACAGGGGAGAGAGGACAGCAAGCCACCCCTCGTCTGCACCTCCCCAGGCACAGAGATGTCCCTCTCTGTACTCACTGCAGCACAATGCCATGGCTTGTCCTAAGTAAGCAACATAGGAGCTGGAGAGGAGCCTCTCCCAGAAGATGCTGCAGCCCACCATCACTGCCTGACTTTTCATTCTACTACACTGACTCCCTTTGGAAACAGTCTAAACTGACCCAACCAGATAGTGAAACAGCTTCAGCTTAGATGAGAACCTATCAAAAAGAACTTCAGCTGCAGCTGAATGCAAGCTGGAATTGAACAGAGAATGTACTGGTTCAATTCTCCAGTTTCCTGACCTAAACTGAGGTGTTTTCTTTAAAGGCTTCAGTTCACACTGTGTACTGCAGGAGTCTCTGACCCGCAAGAAAATGCATTAATATTTCAATGCAGACAGTAGCCAACATGGCAATTAGTGAGAAACACTTTATAGGGCATTGCAGATGGAACAGTGAGCAACACCAACACTACCAGACAAGCACATGCATAAAGGAATGAATGAAGGGCATTCCTGGAGGACTGCAGATGTGAAAGATTCATAAACTGAGCAGCTGTGAGTCCAGCCAGGGGCTCGATGGTGATGTGAATAGGGCTTTGGGCATTAATTTGATGGGACAGCTTGATATTGCCCTTGAAGAAAAACAACAAATTTAAAGCAAGATCTGAAATTAGAAAATGAAACAAAAGTGTGTTGACTTGAATCGTATTTTTCTCTGGATCCTGCTGTCTGATACCTCTGGCATCCTTAGCCTTCTCTGGGCAGGTTGCAATTAATTTCTTCAGGTTTTTTTTCTTACTGGTTTACAGACTACAGTACAACAAATTATTTTTTTCCCTGAAAGATACCAGTTGGTCAGGCATCAGGGTAAAAAAGCAGTGCTTTGTGCTCACAGCAGAACAAGAGGAAGAAAGAAGAGGCAAGCAGTTGCTGTCCCATCTGAACAGCAGCAAAAAGCCTCAGCTGAAGGCATTCAGAAATGCTTCCCAGGGAGGACTATTTGTCTATTCCACAAATCACAGAGGTACTGTTCAAATTATTTGTCAGAAAAATCTGAAACTCTAGGAGGGAATTTTGCTTCCCTTTGACTTACTGTGCTTTCAGACACGTTCCTTCTCAAATACCCAAAGCACATGGGAGCAATGCAGAGAACATCCAACAGTCTGACTGAGTGATGTGGCACACAGTGAAAACTGCCCCCATTATAACTTACAAGCCAGGCTTTTACTCTATAAGGCTGAGGTCAGTAACAGCTGAGGGAGCTGAAACAAAGCAGTGATGCATGGTCCTTAGGTGTTCCCTTAATCACTAATAACTTAAGATATTTCTGGTCATTCTGGTCATCCCAGCTTAATTTCTTTAACGATCCACATGCCTTCTGATCTATTACAGAAGTTGCATCTGATTATGAATTTGCTGCTGGATAGGATAATAAGACAAATAAGATATAATGAGATAAGAAAAAAGGAACTCAAGATACATGTGCTCACTTTACTGAGAACTTTAAAAAATATTTAAAGAACTAGAAGTTGCTAAGCTTCCTTTTCAATTAGAGGTGAGCATGGTTTTGAATAGCAGAACAGGACTGAAAGCAGGTGAGCTCGTCCTTGACTGTGACTTGCTGAGGAAGGCAGTAGTTCCAGTTACTGTCCAGGGACAATCACTGCATTCATGGCAACTTCTACACCATGAAGGTCTGATGGAAGATACAGACATACTCAGTGAGACAGGCCTGTAACACCCCTTCTGCCTTTCCTCAGTGAGAGCCAGGCTCTGTCTCACCTGCATTTAGTCTCTAATTCCTACCTTTAGAGATATGCTTTAAATCAGGTGCAGCAGCCTCCAACTCTCCTCCAAAACGCAGCAGTCTTTGGCAAACAGAGCATCATCCTAAAAAGCACTGAAGATCCAAGTCCCTTCAAGTGAAGTGGATCTCAACTCCATGTCCTGAATAAAGGGTGAACCCTCAGCTATTATGCTAAAGGCACTGCAACTACTGAGCCCCTTTCCTTTGTGCAGTAAGTCAGCCTGATGTCATTAGGTGGCCATGCCCAAAGAGGACACACAGTGGTCTGGCAAGACCCTTCAGCAACTTTTACAATGCTCTTCAGCAAAGTCAGAATGGGAAATGGAAGCATTTAAATAGGTGAGCTGAGGCACCTCTTCAGCTCCCTGGAAGCTCTAATCCCCTACTCTGTCATCAAGGAACTCAAGATTTCAGTTTTTAACAAAAAAAAAAAATTACTTTCTATACTGCAGGAGATCTTTCTCTCCTCCATAAGCATTTATAAGAGTCGGAGAACACTAATTGCCTTCAGCTGTAGAAGGAAGCTCCTTCCTCCAGAGGTGGGAAGTGGTAATCAGCTGCAGCTATAGGGAGGTAAAAAAAACATGCCCTGCCCTGGTGGAACTGACTGTAACTGGTACTTCAAGTAGCCAGCACCTTGGGAGAGGTCTGACTGTGCCCTTGTCCCATGGATGGAAAACATTGCTTCAGGATCCTGATCTCCATCTTCCCTTTCCAAAAACCAAATGTATGAAGTTTAGGCAAGGCAACAGTTTAACTATTGTGAACGCAGCATTAAGGTAGGCACAAGGATCCCATATTATATTATTGTTGCATACATACTAGACAGGGATTTGTGACAGAAAAGAAGTAGGGGTGTTTGCTCTCACTGTCTCTTCTACGACACTTCCACACTTACTCACAGTGCCCTTTCTCTAACCCTACTGCTACATGAACTGCAATATATCACAAAATTCACACCAAAAAGTACTGTGCAGCCTTATTTCTCATTTATTACAATTACAGCTTTTCAGAAGAAGTGGCCTGTCTCAATAAAAGTGACTGAAAACATATCATAAATGAAAGTAAAACACAACAGCTTATCAAAACCCAAGATTAATACATCTGGCTCAAATCAAACCATTAAATTTATCAACTTACAAATGCTTTATAATCACATGACTGGAAGATGAGTTTCTCTGGGTGATGTTGCCAGTATTGTACAGGCGTTGATGCTGTGGCTTCATTTGGAGGTCGCAAGGTAATTGAAGGCTCTCCCCAGTCTCCTGTCTGAAAATCACAGTTGTTGAAGATATTAGAGTATATGCAGGTAAATTAGCTATGAAGCAGACCTCCACTGTTGTGCTCAGTTAGCAAGAATTTATTTTCTATGCATAGAGCCATGTTACTAAACTAAGGGAACACAACTCCTACAACATTTTTCATGATTTAATTTATAATCCAAAATCATCGACTGTAGTGTTTAATGAGGCTTTAATTAAATCTATATGCTTTGAGAATAAAATCATTAGGCACCGGAAATGTTCCTTAAAAATAAGTGTTTACAATACATATAGGAGGATGAGAGCACTTGAAAAAAATCATGAGATGCACAAAAATGGCTTTCACAAATTCTGCAATGTGTTTTACAAGCTATTCTGCACAGTTAATAGGACTTCCATTATCCGGCACACATAACCAATAACTAACTTTCCTAAATGGCTAAATAACTGAGAATTTGCTTTGATCTGAAGACTCATTATACATTCTTCAAACATATGAGGCATTCTTTAATCTCTTTATGAATATTTACTTTGATCACCTTCTCTTGATGCCTCATCATGGAGGTACTAACATTGCCCTTCCACATTCATCATTCTCACTGATACAGGTGATTGCCTTCCTGAACTGTCATCTCCTCTCCTTCCTCAAAGCTCTCAGAGAACACAGGTAAGACTGCAGTTTGCTGCCAAATCCCTCTGCAGCACACTCTTCTCCCTTCCAATAGAGCCAATGCAGACATCAGTACAGGAATGTCCCCAGACTGGCAGTACTGGTCTGGGTGTCACCTGCCATTGTGTATTTTTGGTCATGGCTTTATTAGACCTGAACTGACCTCTGGGCCCTTAGGGGCTCCTTCTACATTTCAGGTGCATGAAAAAAAAAATTATTTTTTCTGAGACTATTTCATTTTTAACTGATCTCTCCTACTTTTGATTTACAAGTGCCCACATCCTCAACACCAGGGATGCTGCCAAACCAGCATCAGCTCACTTTAATTGAAAATGGCCCATAAATGGACTCCTTCTCCCCTTCCCTAGCCCTCTTTCCTCTGCCACCAGCCCCCCTTTTCTCCTATTCTGTCTGGTCTGGACTGCCTCTGAATTCCCCTCTTCTTCGCACTCTGTCTTTTTGCAATCACATTTCTCCTTCCTGATCCTTCTTCTTCCTCTGCTCATTTTCTCTCAAACTACTTTATCTTTTCTTATATGATTATTTCCATTTGGATTACGCTACTTCTTTCTTTACCTGCACTTATCTCTGTGTATTTTCTATGCATGTCATATTGTTAAAATACATATTGAAGCTGGCAAGGAATTATCAGCATTTCACACAGACTATGGCTAGAAGTTTAGACTTTTATAGCAAAAAGAAGTTAAGCATCAAAAACACATGACAAAAATCTTATTGAAGACATTCAAAGTCTGGCAAACTATCACATCTCACTAATTAAATCAGGACAGAGTAAACAAAAAAAGTACATCATTTTCATGTGTCACAAAATAACGAAATGACACGCATTTGCACAGCTCTGCAATGAAAAGCAGGAGATAAATCTGGAAACATCAACATTACCCTGCCAATATGGTAACTTCAAGCAAGTGAACATAATAAAACAAGTCGAACCTAGTTACTGTTGGCACCATTAGCACATCTACCAACTACACAGTAGTGTGATTTCTGTCTTGCCTAGTTAAGTTGCCTATATGCCATGGATATGATGACTTCAACCCTAGACTGTATAAGGAAAGTAGCAACAACAATTGCTCCGATTTTTTGCGTTTCGTATCCACAAAAATGAATCCATCTGGCCACTAATGTATAAAAACCTTCCATCATATTTAATCTGAAGTGGGAATTTGATTACTTTAAAAAGCCACTCTCCTTATAAAATAAGGTTTCCAACATACTACAAGGGGCAAGGATCTGCATCCTTATTAGTGGAGTCTGTCTTTGACAACAAGAGAAGATGGACTGCACCCATCACAAATTCTCACAGTGTGCTCAGCTGTCTCTTATGAACTGTTCAAGGCCACAGATAACAGACCATTTGAAACTGTACCTTTTTTCCCCCCTAATAAAGATACACTCTTGCCTGTTCTGTGTAAAGAACCAGACCTCAGGAGGTCCATCCTATCCACCATTTACCAAAAGGCTACTATGATGGAACACCAGTAAATTTAGGACAGAAAAGCTACAAAAGTACATCTTTTGACCATCGGTCTCTCCACCAAGGGAGCACGGGGATGGCTGTGCCATGTTCTCTTGAAGAGGTGACCATGGGTAGTGCTCCAAACCCTCCTGTTGCACTGCTCAGCAGGCGGCTTTCCCCACACGCAGAGAAGGGACAGTACCGCTAAATTAAGCAGGGTGTGTAAGGAGTAAAATGAGCACATAATTTTACAGTTTGTCTCCCTTTTGCACAGACAGTATGAAAAGCATGCAGAACTGCATTTCTGTTTCAGTCTGTAAATAAAGGGCAGAAAAAGAGGAACAGTGATTACCCCTTGTTTCGGTGCAATGTTATAATGGAAAAAAAAATCATGAGGAAATGAGAAATAATCTTCAACGAGGCTAATAAAACTAGTGTATGAGACACTTGGAGAGGGACTGCATAGAGACCATTTGTTTGTATCCATTAATTGCTCTATAATCATCCTAGTACCTACTCCTTTTAAATTACACAAGACAGAATTGCTAAGATTCCTGTACCTTTCTCTAGGATGTTTTAAACACGCAATAGAGCTGAGGTTAAGGGAATGCAGAGATACAGGATTTCTGCAGTTCCTGACAGACCACTGCACCTGGAGACCTTGCATGTATTTCAGTGTGTCTGGTAGAGGGAGCAGCCACTAAGAAAAGTTGCATAAAATTAAACATCATAAGTATAGAGTATTAAGATGGCTGAAGAAGACATGTTATACATAGTAAAATTTTTTTAATATTCAGCAGAAGTGGCTTCTGGTTTCCTTTCCTTTTGTTTCTTATCAAACTTCTTGGATTTTTAAGCAGTACTACTATTAGTATTCACAACCTATTTAGTCTGACTTATAAAAGGATAGTCTCTAAAGCCCAGATCCATGAGGATGTTTAGAAGTGTAATAGTGTGATTCTTATTACACATTCCCTGCAGAATTTTTATTTTTTTTCATGGAAGAAAAGCTTTTAAACAAGAGTTAGACCGCTAAATACATACATATATCTGTATCCAAAAATTTCAACAGGAAGAAAGGGAGCTCCTTGGCTGACTGACCCTAGTCAGATTCTGAAATTCTGAGATTTAGGATATGATGATGGCAGTTGACTTCAGGCAAAATACAAAACAGGACCATCTTTGACCTAGAGCAGACTTGAAACAACAAGGCTCACGTTTAGGGTAGAAAAGTAAGAATTATTATTAGTCCTCAATCCAAGGAATTAATGTAGAACAATTCATGGGTGATGTATTGAGATTCAGGTCCTTCATAAGCACTTAATACACTTTCAAGCAGTACAGAGATGTTAATAAATTGCCATGCATGACCAACTATAATGTTTGATTTAAATTTTAAAAATAGATATGATAGGATAAGGATTTTCTGGTTTGAATATTTAATTTGCAATTATAAGAAATAATCAAACATTTAAGCTTATGTATTTTTTATGACACAATATACAGATGGAGATTTTTATCTCTCTGATGAAGTAAAAAGGCAAGAGATAATTTATTCCTCATTTAACTTTACAGCTCATCAGACAGCTGTGCAATTTATCACATGGTTTTTGCTGTATCGCCTGTATTTTAGTACTCTAACCTCCCCACGCCTTTAACCAGCACCTTTTCTCTCTTTGACCTCTGCCAACTTGAAAAAGAATATTTTTTGCTCGACATTTTGCAGATAAAGAATTTATAATCAGAAAATGGTCTGAAGTGAGGTGCCAGAGTGGTAAGGATTCAACCCTTTTACATGGACAACTTTTAATAAAGATCAATAAATACCTTGTGCGCTTGCTGTGCTTTCTAACCCTGAAAATAGGCAGATGTGCACTTCTCAGTGCTTTAGAAAGGGTCAGATGCTTGATGTTAAATAAGCTACAGAGGCAGATTACAGCTATTAGGTTTTGTTTTTTTTAATAATTGTTGCACATTCTCCTATCTCATTCTGTTTTCTGAGAAGTGGATTTGACTCATATTGAAGGCACCAGGATGCAGAGGTAGTCACAGATAAGAAGTAACCTCAATACAACTTCTATAAAAAACTAACACCTCCCTTGTCTTTTCATAAAAATGTCAGGTTAAAAACCCTCTGTGCTACAAGGAAGAAAAAAACAAAAAGGCCTGGGTTTGAGTGGTTTGAATGTAGTTATTTTTAACAAGGACCATATCTTCTAACTTCTCACCTGTTTTCTTCATGCCTGTTTATGGTAACGTGCATTAGTCACCATGACAACAACAAATTGGAGCACACATGGATAAACCACTTCTGGCTGAAAAATTAATAATTTTCTCCCTGTAAAAATTTTAAATGTTCTGCAGACCCATCAAATCCTCATTATTTGCTTAAGTTTTAATTTGTAGACCAAGAGGAATTTTTTTAAGCGACTTATATTTTTGGCTTTTAAAATAATGGGAACACGTTTGTGGTGTACTTAGATTTTAAAAACTTCTAAAGCTTGGTAGCCAAAATGGCCCCTCTCTATGTTCCAAGGAGGCATGACAAAAATCAGGAGAAATCTACAGCTCCTCTGAAATACTCTGCTGAACAACTGGCTGTCATTCTTACCACACTGCAACATGGATCACCAGGTTTGCTCTCATGTGTACAGCAGTTGTGACTGTCACATAAGTGATAAAAACTCAGGGCACCATCAGCATTACCTGTAACTCCCCCAAAAGTGCCTCTGCAAACACAGCGTTGTGTACCTCAGCTGGGCAAAGCCTATGGGCTAACACAGAAAGGGCAGCACAACACATTGTGGGGCTGAAACTGTGCAAACCGAGCTGTTTACACGGTTTCCCTCTTCGGAAAAGTGAGTGAACAAAAACATCAGGAACAGAAGTCAAAGCTCCCCCTGAGCGAGACTGCTGCTGGCAATGCCCCCACGTCCTGTATGTATGTACACCATACAGCCAACATATGCTAACCACATGGCACGACACACGGATGTGCGCACACATAATCCCCAAAGAGGGCAGACAAATTACAAACTTTTGTTATCATTTCAGCGACATGACATCTGTAGATAACACCAAGGCAACAGACTGTACATCCATAGAGTGACAACATAGCCATTTATCACTGTATCTTACATTATGAACCTGATGAATCGATGAGAAAGGATATCCTGCATTCTGGTTGGTCCAGATCTCACAGACAGAAGACTGCTAATATAAACAGAAAACTGTATCTCATCTTGTAAATATTAATGCACTGCAACTGCCAAAAGGCAAGAATAATTAAGAAAAGGCTTGCAATAATATTAAAGAAGGAAGTAAAATAGCTGTTAAAAGTAACTTTTTTATTTATCTGCTGACAAAATATTTTTTGATTGACTGGAAAGAAACATAGCTTATTCAGAGACTTCAGAAGAGGTTTCAGACTGTGAGTACAAGAAAACAATTTAGTCAGAAGTGCTTGTGAGATAAAGTTATGCAGGCATAAACAGAAAACGCAGAGAGCAGTAGTACTGGTTACTTTCAGGTTTTGGTAGGGAAGAAGTTTGAAGTCAACGTCCTAATTAAGCTTTGAGACTTAAAACTTTCTTTGTTGGAGACTTTCAGGTAGAGAGGAAGGGAAAAATCTGGCAACACAATCAACAGGAAAAATACATTTTCTCTGTAACAATTACCAGAAAAGAATGCATTGCAATTAAATGAAGCAGCTGCCCACCATCTCCTTCCAACAACAGTTCCATTGCATACAAAGATACAGATAATATTACCTTTGGTACTAACCATGACCCCAGTGTGTAAACAAAAGGTTCGGTCTACCTTCTACATTATTGTACAGAGGTTCTGTAATAGCAAAGCAAAGTCAACACACTGTAGCATCTCTAGCAAAAGCAACAGAACCAGGCAAGCACAGCATTCAACAAGCATCTTTTATATATTTCCTTGTTTGGACACTCATCAAGAAAGCATCTGTGGCACCTCAGCAAAAGCTAAGATAACATTTTACAGTAGCCAGGCAACTAAAACAAAGCATCAGATGTAGGATCTGCCCACGCTATCTTCAGCAGGCAGCAACAAAAAGCAATAAACAGACACGAAAAATGCAACCGCAGCATTCAGAATGGATGGCAATTAATATACCAGTAATTTAACAACAGCGGGAATGTGCATTGCTGGTTCTTGTCAGCAGCAAGAATTTAGCACCAATGCTCAAAACAACCCAAAGAAGTGCAACTCTTCTTAAAATATGGCTCTTGCTCTTACCTTTTGTAGCCTGCAACCTGGCTGCCTGGCTGGTGACAGACTAGGTTATCACTTCTGGTTAATGTCGGGGAAGTCTGGCATCCTCAGGACTGACTACGAAGCGCTGCCTAATGTTATTAATTGTCCCTTATTTCCTTCATGATCTGAAATGCACAAGCACATATCCCTTCCTCCACCTTTAGTAATCCTTAAACTTTCACGCATGTGGTTAATTTCATCTCCCTCACCTTGTTTTCAAAGTTATTTGCTTCTCCTTTGTGATGTGCAGGGCTCTACATTTTGATAGCTTTGGATAATAAAAACTTTTGACTTTTGCTCAGTCTTCTCCCTCATTCTCTGCAACTTGCTACAAAACAGTCCTCCTCCATGTGATGAACATAATCTCAGTGCAAGGCCAGCGGCAAACACTGCTGCAGCTACTTCTGCTGTGCCATCATTAGGACAGTGCACTAGTTGGTACTAATCACCTTTTTTCCTGTGTGTCAAGCAAACTGACTTCTGGATGCTCTGGACATGCCCATTGCTGTGATGCCTACGTTTGTTTGTGTGGGGACAGGAAGATTCCTGAATAGGAATCCATGGCAGAAGGTTGTGTCTCTGCTTTTCAAGAGAAGAGTAAAGAGAAGGCATTTCCATGCCAGGTGCAGCATACCCAGGCTTCTGGTAATCAAGAAAACCTACTGCAGTGCTATTTGGACACACTCACTGAGGTCCTGAAAGCAGTGAGGTAAGACAGCAGGGTACTGTATGCTGACAGATGTTTTATTCGTCCCCAGCACCGGCATGGGGTTGCCATGATGCCATCACATTGTGCAGCAGCTTTTCACCATCTTGATATTCCTAAAACAAAAGTGTGTCCTTAAATCCTCTTGAAGACTTGCCTGTAGGGATTGGTGTGGAGCCTCAGCTGGATCAGCAGTGGGCCTGAGCAGCAGAGGCATATGGGGCTCTCCTGGCAGAGCTGCCACAGCAGTCTCACCGTGCCGCGGCACCTAATGCTATAAATCCATTGGGTACAGCTGCCGGCTGCCTGGGTGCTAACTCAGAACAGTACAGTAAGTGTGTGCACAGGCTTGAAGTTCCTCCATTCCAAAAGAGGGCAGGGAATAAATCCTTTCTTACATGTGCCAACAGTACCCATCCTGCCCCTGCCTCCCCAGCTCATCTTCTCCCAAATGAAAATGCAGGGGTCAGTCAGAGCACTATGCCCAGGAATGGGGAATTCTTGATTTGATGATCTCTCTGACTGAGAGAATTCACACCTACGTATTTCGCCTTTCTCTTTCACAGGTTAAAGCAGCAGCAGAAGACAGGATGTCTTCAGCCCCTTTCATAAATGGAGGGAAGCCCTTCTAATTATTTTTTTGGGGAAAGAAGAATGCCTAAGATGTTTGGAGCATTCATGTATGAGACACATGTTTGGGGTCCAGATCTCTGCTTCAAGAACTGCTCAAATGAACTACCCCCTTCAGACATAAACCTGAATTAAAGATTTGTAGGATCTAGGCTTAAAATCATATTTAAATACAGGTGAATTGATTTATTAAATCAACAATAAATCAAGAAGACCAGCAGAGACTGAGAATTTCCCATGACTGTAGGAATGCTCCATTCGAAGGGCAGCACTGCAAAACTCATTACTCAGTTTTGTACTCATTGATGTTTGAATGACTAAGATACAGAAATGCAGTACAGAAGGAACATTAATTTTATGGATGGTAGTGAATTCAAATTCAGAAATCAACCTTTTCCTTGCACCATTGTAAAAATATTTAGCATTTACTATATACATATTTTATATCTTGAAAGTGCTTAAAATTTTTAACAAATTATGAAATCCCCAGGAGAAGTACTTAAAAGTTGCATATCCCTGTGCTGAAGAGGAAGGAACTAAGGAAAGGAAAAAGGTGAAATGAATATCTGAGGCCCGAAAATAGGCAGTAGGAGGAATAATGGGGATTAGGCTTCAAACACGCACAATTTTCAGCTCCCAAAACATATGCTCTCAAAAAACAGGTAAAGAATTTCAATCTGTGCAAACACTTCCACCATAATAAACACAAATACACTTGGGCACCTAATACCACTGACACAGAGATTCTGCAAGAAAGAGTTTAACAAAGAACACTTTCCTGAGTTTAACAAAGAATGTTTCCCTAAGTAATATGGTAAAGAAGAGCAAAAAACCAGCATCAGCTATTGTCTGATGAGTATCAAACATGCCATTATCTTAATATTTCCCAAAAGATAAATGCTTACAAGTAATATCGCAACAAGATTCTGCCGTCATACCATTTTTGTGGTGTCCCATGCATAAAAGATTTCCCCATCTAGTCATGGTGGGACACAACTCTGACAGGCAGGACAGGTAAGGGAAGGGAGAAAGTTTCATAAAGTGAACAGAATTATCTAAGGAGAACTTTAGGCTTCCTCCCAATAGACAAGGAAAACTTGTTTGACAATCTCAAGAAAGAAAGAAACCATACCATTGTTCATAGAAATTATATGGTTTCTGAGGAGAGGAGGAGCAGGAGCTGGGTGGAAGGAGTCCAGAAGTATTCATTACAGCTCAACGAATTTCACTCGGAGGCACATTAAGAGATGTTAAAGATTTACCTAATTTAGGAGCAATTATCCTTGAAAAGTCATAGAAGATACAGAAAGGAACAAAGAAAGGTTAAAAGAATATTTAAGATGTGAGAAAAGGAAGAGTCAGAAACTTATAGCCAGCCTAACAGCAGGAACCAGTAAGTGACTAGAAGTCTTCAAAAATCCAGCCACCATCCCCTGGTTCTCATGACCTTCCGACATCGTTCCTGGCCATCTGAAATAAACACTCAAGAATATATGTATGCATATGTGTATATTTATATCTATGCATACATTATTGAGAATAACAAAGAAAAAGTGTAATATTGCCTGCCATGTGTTACTGAGACAGCTTCTATGAGCCAAGAAAAATTCAAGATGTTTATAATGAGGCTCTTCAGTATGAATCATCTCAGATCAAATTTCCTTCCTTTGTTGGAATACTGACCAAACACATCAGCAGCAGCAAGAAGTACTGCAGGACTTGGACATCGTGTGACTCCTGATGCAAAAACACAGGACATGTCCCATACACAAACTTAGCCTGAATCAAAATGCAGCGGTTGCACAAGAAGTTGAAATTCACATTTCAAGAATAATTATTGGTATTGAAGCACAAGTGGACTGGAACATGCCAAGGCAATCTGCAAGGACCTGCTCCATGCTGTGGCTTGGAGGAGTGCCAAGGCTCTCTAAGGAGGATCCAGAAGCAAGGGACTTTTCAGAATGTTGTAAGAACTGAAAATGGATCTGATGAACCACCGAAAGTCAGATGAAATTCAATATGATTATATACAGAAATAAAATGGCAAACAAATTAGCAGAGTGATTTAGGTTGCAAGAGGACAAAAAATGTCTGAAAGTTTCAGTATACTTCCAACTAGATAAGAGGATTTCAAAAGGAAAAATAAATTCATGTTGCAAGGGAGCTCAGGAAATCTCCACTCCAACTTTTGCTCAAAGCAGGAGCAGCTGTGAAATGGGACCAGACTGCTCCGGGCTTCATCCAGTCAGGTGTTGAAAACCATGAAGGACAGAGACTGGACAGAAGACTCTGTGAGCAACCTGTTCCCATGCTTACCTGTCTGTACTGGGAGGAAGTTGCTCTTGGCATCCAGTTAGTGTCTCTCCACTTTCAGTTTTAGTACCCACAGCCACCTCTTCTCCAGCCAGCCCTGGTTGTCCAGCCTCTCCTTGGAGGGCAAGTGCTTCAACTCCCAACCATCTTGGCCCTTTGATGAATTTCCCTCTCCTAAATAAAACCCTCCACGTATTAAGTAAAAGTAGCATGGGAAGGAACTTTTGTCTCATATGTGGCAGCTACCAGTGAGGTCTCGTATGAGGTGGCATCCAGTTTTAGCCACTGCTGTGCAAGGAGGGACTCCAGGAAAGAGTGACAACAACAAAGAGAAATCTAGAAAACACCAGGGCATGGCTCTGGTTAGGGAAATGCAGGTCCCAATGGTTTGTTCAGCCCTGAGCTGGTCTGAGTAGAGGTTGTTGTTGTGACTCCTGATCTTCTGCTGCCTTTTTCACCTCTCCTCAGCAAAGTTGCCCTCTCACACTTCCACATCGCAGAGATGGTGCAAAGGGCAAAGAGGAGCTGCCAAGCATAATCTCTAGGATTATTTCCCCACTGCCTCTTCCTCTGTGTCTCACCACAGGGCTGAGTCTCAGAAAATTGCTCCCATCTCCCAGTGCTGCAGCTCCAGTGAGGTACAGGAGGGACAGAGAGAAACTGCAGCAAACCCCAACTCCCTCTGATGTGCATAATCTAACTCGCTAACTATAATTCTGTCTAGCTCAAATAACAAGGATAATTCTGGATTAAATCCTAGAAAAATCACTCTTGGCACAACAAACAAACTTTGAAGGTGCAACAGCTGAAAGAAACAAATGAAAATTAGATGAATGGGGCTGTAGAGCCCCTTTTGTAATTTTAACTCCAAGTGTTTTAGGACCAGGGATGAGCAGTTGTGCCATCTCAATAGATGCTGCTTCCATGAATGTTACCAAAGCTCTGGTGAGAGCTTTCCTTACCAGCGGGAATAACGAACCAGAGATACTCCTTCGGAAACAAAATCTTCAGAGATGGAGAATGAAATTTTAAATTCGTACTTCTTTCAGAGAAGCACAAACTCAAAATGTCACTTCTTTTAGAGGAATTACATGTTTTGCATTGGTATATTTTTTTTTGCTTCTCCTGAAAATAGTACATGAAAATTTCCAGAAAATCACGAGCCCCTTTGGCCTGGCTCCTTTGTGGGTGACAGGCGCAAGCAGCGACACCGCGCTCCAAGTCAGTGCCCCAGCGAGGTTTCACGAGAAGGTGTGTGCTATGGCCAGCACACACAGGGAAGGAGACAACTGGCCCAGGACCACAGCAAGACTGCAAAGACTGTCCTTTCCTGTCCATGTCAGGGTGAGATGCAAAGCCGCCTTGTGCACTAGGGTGGGTGCTATAGGTCCCATGCACCTCCACCTCCTGCTCCACACAGAGCCATACCTTGCACTTATTTCTCTGATGAGAAAAGCCTAATAACAGAGGTATGTTTCTCTCATCAAGCCAATACCCTCCTTCATGCGATGGCCACCTCCATAGACAGCTGTTCTCATGTGATTTTGATAAGGCAGACCATGAGCTGGGTTCCTGCCGGGGAGGACAGACCACGGCTCTTCCCAGGGGTTTGCCAAGGTTACAGCTGCCCTGACTGGCATGTTTTGGTGCAGCTTTACCAGCACAGCTCTGGCCTTGAGACTCCCACTGCGTAGCCGAGCTTCTTCTCATTGACAACAGCCCTTCTGCTGGTGCTGCCAGCTACCAGTGTGCCTTGCACAGAGGATACAAACTTCTGGACAAACACCAATAAAGATTATGAGACTGTAATCCGTTCACATTAGGTACACGTAGCTACACTTTTGCCAAAAAGAACCAAATCTAAACAACAAAAATAGAAGAGCACCCCAAACTCTAAGTACAGCTTTTTTTCAGCAGCTCAAAAATGTAAATGTTAGATATTAAAATTCAGTTTTCATACAAACTTTTCAATGTAGAGCCTTTAGTTCACAAGACTGAGTGTGAAAAACAGTAAATTAATAAAGAACATCTGTCCTCTTCTTGGTGTAGTATTTATGGCTTTAGTTTGGATCATTAATACCGAATATAGAAGCGGCTTCCTTAATTCCATATGCTGAAGCAGCATGTAGGTATGAGCCACACGACATGACTTCAATTCTTAAATGTTAGGTTCTGTAACATTCTTGAAAATTTCTATCTTCCTATTCAGGCAGAAATTAAGCAGAAATTTTTAATAATGTCTTCATCAGTTTACTTCTCCATTTTCCAGAGAAGTGGTGGCTGCCCCATCCCTGTAAGTGTTCAACGCCAGGTTGGATGGGGCTTTGAACAACCTGGTCTAAGTGAAAGGTGTCCCTGCCCATGGCAGGGGGGTTGAAACTAGATTATCTTTAAGGTCCTTTCCAATCCAATACTGGTTCTATAATTCTATGAAATACACAATACTCAAGGGATCTAAGGATGAAAATCTGATGAAATTTACAGTTCAAGACACAGCTGTCCATGGCATTAACATCTATGTGAATTACAAAGACAACGGCTAGCTACATCTATACAATGCAATTGATTCAGTTAAGTATTTTTCTTTTGAAGTTAAATTGAAGGTTGTCACAGTTCAGTCATCTTTCTATACTGGAAAAAAAGCACCTAAAATATGAAGCAGAGAACATTTTGTTTGGATTTTACATATTTGTTTCTAAAATAGCTGTCTATTTATCCTCACAACATCCACTATTTTATGCTTATAAAAAATGAAAATAAGAAGCCTTAGAAGTAAAAAGAGAATGAATCTAGACAACCATATTTTTGTATTTATCGCTTTGTAAATCAACTAGTAAGGAATTCTTTTATTTAACGAGTAATTTCAACTATTGATAAAAACCATTCTTCACTGCTTCTTACATAATCTCATTTTACACATCACTATTCTCTTGGGCATTCAAAGTAATCATTAAATCCTTCCAAAGCAGAGAAGGAGATAGGAAAACAAACAGGAAACAAGGAAAAAAAAAAGTGTCATACTGTGGTTAAAAGTTACAAAACTAAAGGTGAATTCTTTATTTTCGGTTTCTTCAAACTTTCTATGTCATCTTACTCAACCTGCAGCATTCCTATACTCGAGTTTTCTTAGCTGTAAAATGGAAAATATGATTTTAATCCACACAGCCCCACAGCGTACTGGAAATACAAATGCATTAGTATCTGTGAAGTATTTGGAAGATACTATTGAATTGAAGGCATTATTTCAGGGAAAAGCAAAATTATTTCAAAATTTTAACATATCCTGCCTTTATTTATTCTGTCTTTTGTTTTTATTTCACTTTGCCTCTACTGTAGATAGAGGATCTATTGTACTAAATCCATTTAAATTATTGTCCGCTGTATATCACTCCTAACCCGATAATGAATTATTACATCTTACAAAAGAATGCTAAAAGGCAGAACCTCAACAATCAGGATAGCTCTACTTCAAACTTACTATGCAGTCATTACAATGACATTACATTTAAGCTATCTTGTGTTTTAGGGGAAAAAAACAAGAGCCCTCAGACCATGGGACCAAAGAACGAAGAAAAGCTTTCAATATTAAGCCTATGAAAGAACTTCTCCTTCCAGCCTTTGTGAATAATTTTTCCAGCCCTCTGAGACCTTAAAAGATCTCTTCCTTCCATCAAACCCCACTGTGGTGCTCCCATATGGGCCATGACTAGGTTTACCCCGCTAGAAAGCTTACTCTGACTCATTACCAGTGTCCTCTCAGAGGCAGGCACAGGCTGGAGCTTTCCCCAGAGCCCTAAAAGAGGCACCTGCCCATTGCCTCCCAAAATGACAGACCTCTTCCACCCTGGGGTGCACCACGGGGAGACTGTGTGTCAGCACCAGGGTGATGGCTGGCCCTGCTCTACTTCTGCAAGGAGTGGCGTGGGCAGGGGGGCTTCCCGCATCTCCCTGCCTGCCTGCCACAGGAAAGGTGTTTTTGGCCCTTGCTCCCAGCTAGGGGCAGGGTGCAGTGCTCTGAACATCACAGCAAGAGGTCTTGTGGACCATGGTGGTTAAAAGCACCATATGTCACTGGCTGGTGCAATAAATAGCCACAGCCTCAGGGCTGGCAGTCTGGAAGAAGCTTGCAGCTAGTACCTAAAGCTTCTCTGCTGCATAGAGAACTGAAGAGCCTAAAGAAGTGACATTTTAACTGGTGTATTTTAATGAACTTAGCTACGATTTCTTTTAACCTCTAAAACTCTTCCCTGCAAATATTTCAGGGGTGAATGAAGAGCCCAATCCCTTCAATGGGACTCTTCCTATTGATTTTGGTTCTGAAATACTCAGGCGTTGTCTTTATGATTTCATTTCTATTTTAAAGGTTTAGGCAATCTTAAGAAAAACCTCAGCTATTTTAAAGTATGATAATTTGATCATACTAACCTACAGTTTGCAGGCTCAGAATTCAGCATACACAGTCAATGATGACTCAGACTATGCACTCCTTCCTGCTCTCTTTTTTTTTTTTTTTTAAATAAACCATCTCACAACCTTCTGTGTTACTATTTTGGCAGTTGTGATTTATAAAACCAGACATCAAAGATTTCCAAAGTTGAACAACCAACTGGAAGGTTGGATGAGCAAACCTATTCCAGTGGAGAATCTAAATTGGTTAGACTCATTGTTTATATTAGGATTTTTCCCTCTTAGGTCACAAACAGTCTGCTAGAGAACTGCAAATGAAGGTACATGCTGGCCTTGAGACAAAACCACCCACATGAAGTAAATTTAAATCAGTGCTTCCTCCAGGAAACAAAGAGTTGTATTATTTACAAGCAGCTCTGATTATGGTTTAGGGAACTGTTTAAACCCATTTAGCAGATCAAAGGAAAACAGATTTAAACTGCTGTGCTCCTTGTTAACAAGTGCTGGTTGATTGATGCAAAGATTAACATGCTTGATGACTACCAGTAAAAGTTTAGTGAAAACACAGCCCATAGTAAAGATGGAAACATCCAATCTCACCATTTCATCAAAATACCTTCACATTTTATATTTTAAATTTAGGCTAAAAATAGTTTTATTCTGACATTTTTAAAATAAAATCAAGTTCATGAAAGCTATACAATGAATAAGGTTGCAACACTGTGTTGGCCACTCTCTTCAAGACCATAAAAATGCCCAGTAATCTCATCATCAAGAACACACCAAAAACACTTTCAACACATCACAGCATCTGAGATGTCTTATGCATGTTTGTATACTATAGCATCCAGTAAACATGCAGATTCATACAGCAGCATGCAAACGGCCTAGCAAAGAAAGGGTTAAGACAAAGAATATCTTCAAAGCAGTTCCAATAATCCCTCTAGATCGTTCTGTTTGTGAGAAGTATTCTAGTTGGAAAGCTGGCCTGGTATCAGTTCAGAAGTTGCTGTTGATCTGACACAAGCCAAAGGAACTGGCACACTGCAAGGAGAAAGCTGCTAAATAAAAAAAAAAAAACCAAAACCACAACCAACAAAGAAACCAACACAACAAAATAAAACAACAGAAAAACCAAACAAAAATCCCAAACATATGGAGCAGAAGGTTCATGTTAAGAATCATTTGGATCTCCTTTATTTTCCAGAAACAATTATTTTACCTTTAATTTCAAATGGGCTTTAGGGGAAAAGACTGAAGGAAATATAGTTCATTTTAGCAAAGCACATACTGCAAAAAATAAATTTAAGAATCTATTTTTGGACTTGAATGGTTGAAGAAATCCCTGATTAGACTCTTAATGGGGTGAGTCCAATTTATTGAGAATGATCACCAGAGGGAGTCATTGACTTTCCCATTAAAGTCAAAGGGAATTTTACATACATCAGGAATGCAGAATTTGGGGGCAGAGCTGAGAAAGACTTCAAAGAGATTGGAGTTCAGGGACTAACACAAGCCACTGTTTTATGGATTTAATCTGAATCCATTTTCCCTTTCGGAGTCCCAATGGATGACTACTATATTTCACGGTTAAAGTTAGACAAAAGGCACTGAAGTCATTCATTCAGTGGGTACACACTCCCACAACAAAAAACCCCCAAAAAAATACTAGCACATAGTTGTTTTTAAAGCAGTTTGGAGTGGTGTAAATAGTAACTTCTCAATCTTCTCTTTGAACATGCAAAATACCACAGTCCTTCTGAAAATGCAGTATTTAACAGCACAGAGAAAATCTCCAGGTATCATACATGAGCGTATGTCATACCACTTGGGAATATCAGGACTTCAAACAGTAAAAGAAAAGAGTGACATGGAGACAGAAATAATTGTTAGCACAGGGGTTTTGTGTTGTTTTGGTTTGTTTGATTTTTTTGTCTTCAATGTTAGCGACTAAAAGAGGAAGTGAGAACAGGGATTTGTGAACGAGGTAATAAAATGAACTAAGTAGATGAACCAGTCTACTCAGCCATGTGCAAACATGCATTTTATGCTCAAACACCTAAATTTCATGACCTTCAAAGAAATATTTTCATGTTAAGAATACGGCTTTTCTTTGCTGGACTTCAGCTCAACCTTGTTCTTGACAGAGAAGCCCAGCAGACTTTGGTTTGGAAACAAGCTCATTCGCTCGGCAACTTTCTCCTTAATTCTGTACAATAAGATTATATAGCAGAAAATTAGGAGATGAAAAAAAGACAAGGCAACAGGCCCACCCAAACAAATGCGATTTCACTTCTCTAGAAATGTCCTCTGAACAAATGGAATTCAATTTGTTTCTGTGTTCTCAGGTAACAGGAGCACCTTGTTTTCTTTGTTTATTTAATTACTTATTGTTCATGCAATTAGCGGACAGACTGCAGTCTTCTGTTCATTATAACACAATTATTTGCATAGCTGTTTCCATTTTGAGGTTGAATTTTGGACAGAGGCTCTGTTTTGGGTTGTGAGCAGCCTCATGCAGGGCAGCATGCAGCAACCTGCTCCTTCGTGGAGCAAGTCACTCCAGGAGCTGCCCTGGCTGCCCATCTGCTTCTGATGGCAAATCAAAGTCCTATTTCCAACATGCAAATTAAGACCTGGCTGTCTTTCATCACAGGTACCACCAAAAAACAGCTGAGCTCATTCTAAAGAATTTTCACCAACAGGCTGTCCATGCATAATTTGCTTCCCTTTAGATCGGAAATGAGGAAAAATTTCTTCACTGAAAGGGTGGTCAGGCATTGGAACAAGCTGTGCAGGGAAGTGGTGCAATCATCATCCCTGAAAGTGTTCAAAAAATGTGTAGGTGTGACCCTTGGGTACATGGTTTAGTGGTGAACATGGCACTGCTTGGTTAATGGTTGGAGCTGATGAACTTAAGAGTCTTTTTCATCCTAAATGGTTTTATGATTCTAAGGCATCACTCTGGTCAATATATACTTAATTTAAAATTATCAGTACTCTTTCAGTGGTTGGGTAAAAAAATATTAGAAATGGAGGCTATTTTAGACTTTCTTTCATGAACAGTTTAACATACAGTTGGGTCTAGTGCTGTTGTGATGCTCAAATGAGTTTTTGAATAGTTAAATCTATTTTTAAACACTCAAGATACATCCCCACATCACAGAGTTTTGCAGAATGCTGACCCTCTTCATTAATAAATGCAGCAATCACCACCCTCCAAGTCCTGTGAGTTTTCAGCAGTGAACTGATGTCAGCTTATTTTTATCTAGGTTGCTCAGAAGTTGAGGAATCTGCACCTTCTCACAGAAATGAGAGACAGTCAATGCCTCCAGGCACCTAAACACCCCTGAAATTCTCCCTCTAAGGAGAAATCACACACCAACACACCAACTTACACTATTTGAAATACAGAGAGCTGGAACAGACAGTTTAGAAAAATTGTTCTACCTTTGTAGTTTACAATTCAACCTTCATATATGACCCACTGCTCTGGTCAGGACTAGTTCTGTAACCAAATGCAGCAAGGTGTAGCCTTTTAACAGCACTGTTTTAGTCCTACCTGTGCCATCTGCCTCTCCAGCTTTGACCGGGGAATATCATCAAAATAGTTTTCATTTCTTCTTCTCCTTGCATCGCCCTGCATGATAATGTGGGGAACGTCCAGGGAGCCACCAGTAGTGAAAGTGCTTTGGCTAAGTGATGGAGACAACTGAGGAGGAGTGTGGTTACCACTGGGTTCCTGGACAGAGGAGAAAAATGCAGCATAAGAACAGCATATTGCTGACTTGAAACCACGCATTTAAAAGTGTATTTGAATGGCTCACACTAAAAAAAATAAGGAGCGATTCCTGCAGTAGAGGTTACTGTGGATGAACTTCTGAGATTTGCTACCTAAGGTGCTGAGCCCACATGAAAGGAAAAATAATTCACTATTTACATGAACTAGTGGCAAATTTCCTCTCCAAAACCTCCTTGTGTAATAGATACTCCCTTCTAGGACTGCTGGAGAGATAAAACAGTGTGTTACTTCATGTCAAAGTCCAAGCAAAGCCATGATTTAGGACTAGCTATTTGTAAGATGAAATACATTCTCACCACTTCTGAGCAGTCGCTCTGAGCAGCGAAAGTGATTTGAAAGTGATTTGAACTCTAGCAACATATCTTGCTGGAAAAAAGAAATGCATGTTCATTTACACAGTATAGACACTTTGTTGCAATTTCATCGGTTTTGCAGAACATCCATTTTAACTTGAAGCACCAAACATCAGACACAAGCTAAACAGCAACTCCTAGAATGCATGAGAACATCAGAGTATGAATATTTTACCGGGCTTTTCTTATTATCTGTGCTGAACTGTAATCTTGTATCAGTCAGTCTGCAAATATCACACTGAATTGATACACAAACTCTATCTAACAAATAAACAGGTCCTCCTGATCGTATGTTTTACCAGGATCTGCCACCACACTGCTCGCATGTTTGGAAACACCTATTCTCATGCACCTCACATCACTTGTTCAAAGACCAGCTACACACATCGGTGCCCATCTCCATTTTCCACACTCTCCTGGAGATCCATCAGAAGGAGCAGAGAGCTGAAGTGTACTGGCCAGGCAGTCTGCACCTGTATCACCCTGGTGTGGCCAGTGAAACATTGTCATAGCAACTGAATGGGGAAATATTCCCCTCTCATGATGTGGGTTACTGGGCTCAATTTATCTGACACAAGAGATTTCCCTGATAGTAAGTTCTTAGGAGGCAAAATGTACCCAGGAGCATGTTTGCACAGTGCAGACCTTCTTTAAATCACCCCTTGCTGTAACACTCTCTTTCAACACTGAGCAACAAGAAGGGACCTGAAGATATTAGACGAAGCAAAGACCTGCTCCAGTGTGCATGGAGAGTAAAAATATCTGCCTTTTTATTTAAAGAGAGAATTAAATTGGATGATTCATGCATGATTAGGTTGAATAAAGCCTAGTTCTGAAAAGCATCAAGGTACTTTACTCCACGCTGTTAACAAACAAGATCTGGTGTAAGAAATCAGATTAGTAATCTTTTCCAAATGGAAAGAGATTCAAGTCATAGTAACACCTGATGTTAATATTTGAAGTGTAGGAGTCTATGTGACATTATTCGTTGCAATCACAGTAATGGATTAGTATTTTTCCCACTGGTTGTCTCTAGTCAACCAAAAAGAAAAAATTTCAGGAAACATAGTTGTTTAGCAATTTTTAATTACCTGGGATTTTTTTAAATTTTAAATTTTTTTTTTTTTTTAAATTCTCTAGCTTTTCTATGATCTGAGACAAGCACTTGACATTTCCCAGGGCAAAGAAAATAGTGTTTTCCTCTTAGGAATAGTATTTTCTATCCTTCACAAAAATCCACCTACATATGGCCCAGTTAAAAGCTTCTGGAAAGCTGTAATCTGCACATGCTCAGAAGGTTTGGTGAGGCATAATCTAAAACCTTCGTTCTCTGGGACTGACAAGATGATGCACACACTTCTGCCTTGAAAATAACCTGAGTACAGGGGCACCACACAAGATCCTCTCTAATGACTGCTACTTGCTGCTTCAGCCAGGTAGGTAACCCCTCTCTGCTTCAAATCACGATTCACCCACTGTTATTAGACTGATAGGGCCATCAGCGCATCAAAGAGACAGATGACTGTGCAGTTAACACAGAGATTCCAGCTCTCATGGAGAGAGATTTTCATATTTTATCAAATTGCATATAAAGAGGAAATTCACTCAGAGATCTATATTGGAAGATTGCTGGCAAGGCAATGCAGACAAGAGATACCAAGTCAAGAAATAAAAGAACTATGATGCCTCTGCAATATGGAACAGTATGTAATTGTATGATCTTATGCTATTTTCTCAAAGTCGTTCTTCACAGCACAGATGGATCCTCAACTGTGCAGTATGTTGTCATATACTCAGCACCATGTTATCATTAGTTATCGTGTACTCAGTATTTCACTCTCACCTTGTTTCGTGGCCCCAAACCCCTTTCCCAAACTCTGTTCAAATCCTGCTCTGAAGATTTCATCATCTGATAGGACGATAAATATTGTCATATTCATGATGCTCATAAATGCTTTACAAACATCAGTCAATTAATTTTCACTATACCCTGTGACTTCTGGCATTTTATAACCACCGCTTTAGTGTGAGTGACCTGAGACACACAGACAGAGTTTAAAAAGTAGCAGTCACCTTGGATGATCAATTAGAATGCCTATTGCCCGATTTTCCAAGTGCTTGTATCCCAAACTCTGCTGCTCTGTTGATTTAATTTGTAGCACTGTGTGCTCAGCACTGGCATAAATCAGACTCCAGACTCTAGTCAAATATGGAGAATGTTGGTAACATACAATTAGTGCCTATTTCTGAGGCAATTAACCAAATAACTTACCAAGCACTATCCAAGGCTTCTTGTAGCAAAAGCACATATAAATCTGTATTTTCATAGGTACAGCTATTCCTTTAATCATGAGCCTCTCTCCCATTCTTCCTTCATTCCTTGTCCTCACTCCATACCCACCTTCTCATCTCCTTAACAAACCTGCAGACGAGGCATGGACATACTTGGAGGTGTTACCATAGTCTCAGTAGCAGTTTCTACCTGGTTGTGAATGCAAGGATATATGACCTGCAGGGATGTCTGATCATATATTTCACTGTCAAAATCTGCCTCATCCCCACCTCCCAATCCTGCCGGTCATGTAAACCTGGAACCACAAATGTCAGGGCGGGAAGAGAGCTTAAGAGATCCTCCCTCAAGCTGCCTGGCATACCTCATGTCCCACAGATGTTTGTCTAACCAATTCCTAAAAACAGGAATTCTCTCTAGTGAATTAATTCATGTATCAAATTATCATTACTATTGAAACACTTCTCCAAATCTTCCACCTAAACTCTTGGTCCTTTAGTTTAAATTCCAGCCTCCAGTGCCAACTGGGTGAGGACAGGCTTCCATGAATAACATGGAAATTGGTCCTGTGATTACAGATCATACACTCAAGGAAGGAAAGCAAGATTACACAGGTAAACTGAGATTCAGCAATTTCTATGTTTTTGAGTATATGACTGAAATCAAAATAACTTTTCCTCAGTACACAGTTATTGCAGAAGTAACATATTTTGTGGATATATTTTATGTTTTTTGCTTTTCCTCAATATTTAACCTTTTCCTTCGAAATATCTTAAAAGCTACTACAAAAACAGTCAAAAAAGATGAAGCATTAGCATTGCTTAGGTTGAGACTGGAACCTTAAAAGTAGACTCTCTAAATAACAAGCTACCTTTTCTACTAAACTAGAGCAGCCTGATCTAGTGGAAAGTGTCCCTGCCCATGGCAAAGAGGGTTGAAATTACATGATCTTTAAGGTTCCTTCCAATACAAATTATTATATGATTCTAAATAAATCAATCTTCCAGCAGCAGCAGACAGTTTATTTAAACCAATTTTCAAGCTACAAATTATTGCAGACTACAAACTAAACATATGTCTTTGTTTCATGTAAAATGGCACGGAAGCAGTTGATGGGGGAAAGAAATATTATTCCAAATGCATGTCCTCCTCTTTAGGATTCTCTATGAAGACTCCAATACCAAGAGGTGATAAATGACATTTAGCACTGGCCTGCATCAGTAGCTCTAGCTGTGGAGCAGCAGACTACTTTTTATCATTTTGACTACAGATGGAGGACATCCAGTTTCCTCCTCAGTATTGACTGAGAATATACAGTCCTGATCAAGAATGCAGGCTGTGCAAACTTTCCCACCTTCTGAAGAGGAATTAATTCTCCAGTCCAGAGTACTGAAGGCATTGAGCAAAAAAGTATGTCTTTCAACATATTTCTCTTTCCTTGGGAGTGTTTTAGCACCTGTCATGCATCAGGAATCACTCACATAATACACAGAAAATAAAATACAAGCAAAACATTCACACGTTTGTGCAATGTGCCTTAAAGCACATTATAGACTTGTCAGACCTTTTCCAATACGGCATTAGGAATAGGCTGAACTAAGGGGCAGGATCTAAAATGTCCATATGGGGCATCTCAGAATAAGCAGGATGAAAATAGGCTGGTCACAGAAATTCTAAGTGCAATTGAAAATAAGCCCTCATTCTGTCTTTCTGTATTTCTCTTTACATCAGGAAATTTAACCTGGGAGCACGGACACTCTCTGACATTTTGAAATTTAATCCTAAATGAGATTCCAGTCAGAAACCCAGCCCCATGAAAATAATCAGATCCAATCAAATGCAAAAAGTGTGACCTAAAATATCAAAATAAAAAGTGTTGCTATGAGCTCCCTTGGAGAGAACACAATAGGAACTAGGCATCAGACCACAACACGGTAAGAGTAGCAGACAGAAAGTAAGCAAAGGCATCGTATTGGAGAAACCGAGAGAAGGTGGTGTAATGAGAGGAGATTAAATGTGGTCAGGTATGGAAAAACCCCAGGGACATTGCAACAAGGTTTCTGAAAGAGGGAATACAAATGAAAATTAAAAACACGATGAAACTTTTGATGTACAGAAACATCTTAATGGCAAGTATATCTCAACACTTTCAAGAGATTCTCCTTAAAGAGAGCCTAAAGCATATGTCTGAAAAATAAGTGCAAGCATTTCAAAACACAAAAGGAAAATGGGAACTCTCCTTCTGCAGTATTCATCGGCTGGGCTGCGATTCCTGTGGGCAAATGTAGATGTGCAGTTGTACACACCTGGTTCTGAGCTAGTTTCTTGAGCAAAGATAAGCTGGTACTTTTAAGATACTACTTATCTCATCCTAAGGCAGACAACAGGTCAGATGAATCACCCTGTAAAACCATCAGTTTATCTCTGCTGGCTATATGGGGAGCTGTGACTGATCAGGTCAGCCTAAGATGTCCACACTGTATGCCTCTGAAGTAAGCTGAACCCCACTAAAAGCAGCCTTTGTTTTCATGTGAATGCTATGAAATGCTTGCTGACTTGTCAAGAAATGCAAACAAATTTTCAGGGGGACTTACCCTGAGGGTTATTGACCGAGGTGGTTTCTGAGGGGGATCTTCGTGAAGTCTGTCTCCCAAAGATGCCAGAACACGCTTCCGGTGGCCAATCAAGCTAATTTTTAAGACCTGAAATAATATCAAAAATACCTCATTAAAAGAACACACGGCAATCATTAAATGAAGATTGATTCAGAGTGAAGCCATTTTCTCTTTAAACCTTTTAACAAGTTAGTCCTCTAGTCAGGCTGAGCAGAGAGCAGTGCAAGGCAAACAATCAGCAGAGAAAATGAGAGGCGAGATCAAACAGAGAAAAAACTCTCTAAAATGAAGGAAGAAACTAGAGCAGGTACAGATGCAGAAAAATGAAAAGAATAGTCTCAAAAATGAGTAGAGAGGAAACAAAAATTAAATTAAGAAAAGGCAAAAGAGGAGGAAGAAAAAAGGGAAGGGGACAAGGAGACTGGAGAAGAAAATGTAGAAGTGCAGACAAACAATGAGTGATGAGGATTAAAGTGATTCATCAGATGGATGAGGAGGAGAGTGAGGAATGCTTAGAGGGCAAGAAGGGAAAAAAGAAATCATATAATGGATAAATGTTACCACTTTTAAATCTATTCACTATGCCTTTCACAGGTAATCAAACATCACATACAGTTTGCATTACTGTGTAGAATCATTCTTGTGTGAGAAACACAGGATGAATAAAGTTTGTTCTGAAGTTCTATCACTTTTATCAGACCCAATGAAAAAAATCTCTGTTGCACATAAACGTGGCCATCAGTGGGTAAGTTCAAATACCTCAGGCTTGTCCAAACTCCAAGAATGCTGCCAAAACAGTTGTTCTAAATTTACTGCGACCACTCCCCATTTGTAATTCTCTGTGTCCCTGCCACATACAAAATCATCACTGCTCTCAGGAAAACAGAGATAAGAGAAGCAGCAAGTTGGAAACTTTAAGTATTAGTGTGGGGGGAAAAATAATATTTCAATGTTCTTCTTTAATAGCTACAATGGCTGTAGTGTAGAGTGTAAAGCAGCCCTAATTGTGGCAGCAAGCCTCTGCTCTGTGAACAGCAGTGTCCTTACATAACTCTTCCAGACTGTATATATGGTTTCATACACCAGAGCTGCCTCCATTCCCTCGCAGAAAACAGTACTTCCCACTATATTTAGGACCACTGTGTGTCAACATTCTTCAGTCGAGAGGAAGTTCTCGCTCAACCTAGAAAAAGTAATAGTCCCAAAAAACCCCTGAAAATGCTACATCTTAAGTGAACAACCACCTCAGCTTAAGCAGCACCACTAAGAGCCATCATTCATAAGAACAAACAAAACCTAAATCTCAGCAACTGCTCTACTACATCTCTTAGAACCAGTATCTCGAAATATGTTACAGCAACACACTGTCATTATTGTGGTATCCATCCCTATCCATCCATTATCTTGTTTATCCATGGGCACATGAATTGGTCCACGCTTCCTCTTTTAGATGTCTCTGTGCTATTTGATACTTTTGAACATCAATAACATCTTGTTTGCCTGCATCTACAAAGTGATGGGCTATGACATGAAGCAGATGGAGGCCTTCCTCCAAGAGGCAGCTTACGGGGGTGTTGCAGACCCTGCAGCTCAGCAGCAGACCCAAGCTGCAGAGTCCCCCGAAACACCCTGCTATGTACTACCCTTCCAGTCTAAATCTAGAGAAGCACGAGTGAAGCTGAGATAATGCAGCACACACAGAAATGCCCGAGGCATGCAAGAGACTTAGTTACACATTCAGTTTACACTGAGCGTAGAACAGAAGGGTGCACAGTTTATCTCTGCATTTAACTATATGAAACACGTGAATGAACTACAGCTGCTTTAAGCATTACTCAAGTAATGCACTTCAGTGAACTTGCTTTTTTCATAATGCTTCCCTATCAACAAGATCATTTATCCAGAGATTTTTAAGCCAAGCTATAGTTCTTGGGTTGTTTTAAGCTCCTAAGCACTCTGACTGCCTTATTAGCCATATCAAACCACACAAAACAATTCTCCTTGACTTCACAGAGCTGCTGAACAACAGGAGAGGAAAGGACATGAGTCTTCAGAGACTACACGCATAAGAGATCAGCAGATGGGTCTAAATGGCTAAATTACCTCAAAAATTGTCCTCAGGTTGAAAGCAACAATAAACACTATAGGCACTGCTAAGCTTACTCCACCTTTTGTTTTTCCATTATAATGGTGGTCACCCCAAACCTGAAGTGAGGGGTTTAATAGTTCAACCTACAGAAACATATGGTTCTCAGTCAACAGGCATCTGCATTCCAGTCTCATCTGGAGCATGTACTCCACTAACTGAAGACAGCTGTATTCTTCTGGAAATTACTCCATAGCACTTTTCTTACTTGGAAAACCTATTACTCAACTCACAAATGTAAAACACTGTGTTGTGAAACACTTCTATATTTGAGTTATGAGAGTTTAACAAACACCCTGAAACTCTGGAAACTTCTCCTGGGATGGATTATTCTTGACAGTATTTATCAAAAATGTCCAATATCACAAATTTAGGTCAACAGCACAGAATGGTACAGCTGCCTAAAGCAGTGTCTTAGAAATATGTTAATGTTGTGTATCGGGTAACCACTAAAAGTCTTGCACTTACACAGCTCAAAAGTTAGCTTCCCATGAATAATTCCTATATACTAGATAACAGCAACACTGAACTAACACTGAACAGGGACAGTCAATATAATGCACCTAAGTGCCATGCAGTGAAGCATTTTGTCAAATGGATTGTAGCCTACTTAGTATACAACAAAGAAATGAGTTTTGCCGTGTTGCTGTATGAATCAGCAACATGTCATGAAACTGTTCACAGTACCTTAAGGCCCTCCACAGCCTGTTACTTCATTACTGGGATAAAAGAAAACAAAAAGTATGTACATGAAATGTTTCTTTCCACACTGACAGTGGGATGCCCGAGACAAAAATGATACAACTCCATCTCATATATCTGATGATATTTGATGTCGTAATACAATTAAACGAAACTAGAGCGAGTCATTTGTCCAAAGAACTGATACATGCACACAAATTTAATCTTACTTTTACCTCCACACTCCGCAATGTTTAGCATACAAAATGAAATTCCACTAGGAAATGTAAGAAATCCACAAATATAACCAATGTAACACCTTGCATTTAGATTTCTGCCTTAGTTGACAGATGTTTCAAAAAATCACATGTAGTCCAGTAACTCCCTGATGACTGTGTACGTGCAGATGCTAGAATTAACAAGTTATTCTTTCTAAAATGAGTATTGTTTCTGCAACATTCTTCAGTCTGATCTTTCCTTCTAATTGAATAATAATATCCAACATTCAATGCTGTTATTTTTATAATCATTCTACCTTTTTAAAAAAAGTATAATCATTCTACCTTTTTTAAAAAAGTATTATAAAGATTACAGAAATTCAAGACATCAATTTCTTTTCTTTTGGAAGAATCTGAAAAGTTACTGGATGGGCTAAAATTAGTACCGCAGTAGCACAAGTGGTCTGGACTAAATGTGTAACAGTGGTCAAACACTAGGAACCAGCTACAAAGGGCAAAACTAGAGAGTGGTAAGAACAGTGCTAGCAATTCTCTGGTAGCAGCATCAGGTTACTTCAGAATTTGAGAAAAAAATGGTAAATGCAAGCCAACATAGTGGGATCTTCCCGTTTCTGCAAGTAAGTGACCCAAAACATTAGCTAAATTAATTTTTATTAACCATTTTACTGCTGGTCATATTGAAATAAAATCCAAGGTATCTGGAATTACAGGATACAGTTGATTATTACCCCTTTCCTGTCACAATGTTGCCCCAGAGGGCTAATCCTAAAACATGGCAGTGCCCAGAATACCAAGGAAGTGAGCCCAAACCAGCCAGTACAGCTCACTTGATCATCATAACTAGTTTAACCAAAACACTGAAAAACAACTAAACACACTTGCTGTATAAATTCTCAGCATCAACAACTGTTCCAAACTTTACAAATCCTATCCACAGAACAGCTAGTATAGTGTTAACAGTTAAAACAAACAAACAAAACCAATGAAACAATCAAAAAAAGGCAAAAACCCCCTATATCCCACATACTGATCAAGATTCCATGGTGTAATGATCGGCATATTTTGAAAATTAAATATACCTGAGTCAGCTGTGATACTAGGTTGCCCAGAGAAGTTGTGGATGTACTATTCCTTGAAGCATTCAAGGTCTGGTAGGATTGGGCTTTGAGCAACCTGGTCTAGTGGAAGGTGTCCCCGCCCATGGCAGGGGAGTTGAAACTAGATCATCTTTAAGGTCCCTTCCAACATCATCCAGTCTATGATCCTATGACATTGAATGCCCAGTGACATATCAACACTAGACAGTCAAATCCAGTGAAACCATATTCAACTTTTATTGCATTTTTCACATAGGGATACTTCATATTTTCTCATCACATGGGAACAGAGAAGCTTCAAAGCACCTTGAAGGTCAGAGTCTTGCTGCATCTTCTCTGGTGTCCACAACTTCAGGGGAAGCAATTGTTTATTATGTCGATGAAAAGACTTATGAGAGAATTCCACATATAATAATTATTTCATATCATAAGGATATGAAATATGCACTATAATCCTTTAGAATTAATTACCCAACTGGAAACAAATGTCAGTTGTCTTGGTGACAGCCTTTCAGCATGATTGTCTCATAACTCCCATTTCTGTGTGTTATCATGAGGAACCAATGTTTGTTTGGTCACTTACCACTCAAATAATTCAGATGCAGATTTCCATTTAAGGATACTGAGAAAGCAAAGGCCAACAGTTCTCTCCAAGTAGCGTTAGAATGTTGTACAGCCATTGCCCCCCCAGGTCAGACCCAGGGCTGGTATAATTCATTACTTTTTGCAGAAGTTCTCAGGACAGACTTTGGCACTACCAAGCCATTTTTGTCATTTAAGTGTTTTCCAAATTTTCATTAGTTTAAGAATTGGCTGACTGAAAATATCAGGTGCTAGTACTTTTAGCTCCACTGAAGATAAAAAAGTAACTGTAATTTTGTGTTTGTAATCAATAACTATTAATATTTCAGTGGAAAAATATCAATTTAATATTTCACTAATGAAAATCAGGAAAACGCAATGAAACAAGACCTGGCCAAAACTGAGAGTGGACACTGTGCTCCTGAGGATGTGTTTCAGGCTACATACTGAACTGTTCTTTACAAACAATTTTTTAAAAACAATTTTTTAATTAAGAAGTTAAATCCATGGCCTATTAAAAAAATAAATCATAGTTCAATCATTTTACAAGCCTCAGATGTAATGACAAATGTTACATATGTGCAATTTTATCACATTAGGCTCAAAACTGCACAAATCAGAAATCCTAAATATCTATTTTACATACAAACAACAAGACTGTTACAATAATGACCACCCAATTCTACGAGACAAGGCTATATGAAAAATGGCAAGCACTAAGAAGGTCTGTACATAAAGTGAAAACATTCCTTCTGTTTTCACAGGCATTAAGTTGAAAAAATATTGGACAGTTTGAAAGGTGGAATGCATTCCCAAATTGAGTCCTAGAGGATAAACTGTTCTCTCCACTGGGGACTTGCACTTCCATTTGTCTGTTGCATTAATGACAAGTCCAGTTACTGGTTCATATCAGATTTGGAGAAGTTGTGGTCACAGAGACCAGGAGTGTTACTCCTTGAGATCTTCAATGTTAATCATACAGCACTATGAGAAAGCAATTGCAATACCAATACGCTATCCCACGATATTTTGCAGGATCACTTACACAGCAGATAAATTATAATTAAAGTTACTGGTACTACAACACATTTTGTAATGAGCTAATAATTTATTTATCTATTTTTAATAGGCAATTATCAGAAAAACACATTAATCTGTACACAAGCATGAAATATACTTTGTGTAATGAGCAATAAGATATAAAATACCAATCTCAATAGAAAATTTTAACACTCCTAGAATTGATCCTTTTTTTCTGATTTTGATTCATCACAGACTTAATTCCAAGCAAAAGCAAAAAGCCCCAAATATTTAAGACCATTTAAAGAATGGAGCATTTGTCTACTATATAAACAGGTGTTTTTTTTACAAGCCTTCTAATAACATACCCTTATGAGTGTTTTCATAATATCAGAAGAAGTGAACACCCATTCACTGCTTTGACTAAAAATACAAATTACTTTAACTCATAGTTAAAACCAACACTGTCAGGAAAAGGTGAGTTCCGCCACACATGATTAGTATCAGTTAATTATTAAGATATTAATATACTGGATTTGAAAGGGAATTGTTTACTTCTGTATCATACAATTGTATAGTCTGACAAAAACTGCAGTAAAAACAGTGAAAAACCTAAGGTAGTGTTAATTCTTTCTAACACCAGAATTAAATGAAAGTACCTACATGTTTTTGTTTTTTTTAAATCATCAACATCTTTTAGATACACAACAACTGCACAAAGACTGTCTTGAACATACAAAAAGAAAAGCCAAACACTGGACAGAAGCACCTGAACCGATGACCAGAACAAATGTTGTTAAGAAATGCTATTCAGAACACATTTATTTTCCTAGGATATTTGCAAGTTACCAGATATATGCATGAAGACCTAATTACTTTTGCATTACAGTTATTTCAGTTCAGTAAAACTATTTTTCTGTGTTGTAAAACATTCACATTAAAAGCATCGATTCCACTCCTGAATATCTAATTCAAGCCAGATCTATGTACAGAGGCTACTTATGGCTTCGTTCAGGCTGTGCTATCATAGAATCACAGAATCATAGAAATAATTTCATTTGGAAATGACCCTTAAGATCACAGAGTACAACTGTAGAACTAAAACTAGACCATGTCCCTAAATGTCACATCTACACATCTTTTAAATACTGCCAGGAATGGTGACTCCAAAACTTTCCTGGACAGTCTGTTCCAATGCTTCATAACGATTTTGGTGAAGGATTTTTTCCCAATATCCAAACTAAACCTCCTCTGGCACAACTTGAGGCCATTTCCTCTCATCCTGTTGCTTGTAACTTGGGAGAAGAAGTCATCCCTCACTGGGCTACAACCTCCTTTCAGGTAGTTGTAGAGACCAAGGACGTCTTCCCTAAGCCTCCTTTACTCCAGGTTAAAGCAACCCAACTCCACCAGCTTCTCCTCATCAGACTTGTGCTCCAGACCCTTCACCAGCTTTGTGCCCTTCTCTGGACATGCTCCAGCATGCTATGGGGCAGTTCACAGAGGACATCACACACAGCAATCCAAAATCCACTTATCCCCAATAGCAGTATATATCCCAGAGTTACAAACTTGGTAACAAAACATTGTTCTACTGCTAACATTAATATTTATCCACTTTTTAAGGGGAAGAGTTGTAAAAGTGTCATAATGATCAAGTATGAATTGACAGCATGATGCTAAGGCCACAACCCATCCCAATTCACTGCCAAAATACAGGTGAATTGTCCTATTAAGTCTCATGAAAACTGCATAGAACTGCTTTCTTAGAAGAAAGATCTGCAGAAATAAATACCAGGGTGTGGTCCGACAGGAGAGATGCCAGGCTGCAGACCAGGAGCAGCTGCAGCAGAGCAAAGACCTCACTCCAGAGATCCTATTCACCTTAAGAACGGATCTGGGAGGCAGGCATGGAGCTGCTATCTGTATGGCCAGCTCCTCACCTGCTTCCTTCCTTGACCACAGAAATGCTACCACTGGCACAAGTAAATGGCCAGTAAAGTATGACCAAGGATAGGGGAAAGAGAAAGGGGTGGAAATTTCATTTTAGCAGTTGCTTGTGCTTACAGTAGTGGAAGCCAAATATGAGATACATCCACCACAGTGAATCCACAGCTTCTTTCACACCAGAGCACCCAAAAGAAGCGTGCAGCTAGCATAAAAAAAGAAATCTGTAAAGAACCCTAAAGCAAATGCTTTAACAGAAACCATAGTCTATGAGCCTATGCCTTTTAGTACTCAGCAGTTAGTAAATTCAGTTTTCTACTTTGTCTGTCAGGTGTCTGTCATTTTCTCCTCGAGGACTGGAATAAACTCATCAGAGATGGGGTAACCCTTTAATGAAAAACGTTTTCTTATCATAACTGCTCCTGTCTTACCAGTAATCAGTGTGGATTCACCCTGCTGGAAAGTGGCTGCTTAGCCTTCACCATACCACTGTCTTTGATGGCATTTGGCACACTGGAGGAAAAACCACTTTGTGATGTGCTGGTAATAGGCAGCATTGACTCTATTTTTGGGTACCACATGTTATGTTGTCCAAGGATGTTACCACAATCAAGATCTTAAATTCATTAATTTACAGGAAATATGCACCTACATATATGATGTGATGCAAAGAGCGTCCTCAATTATCGCTCTACTTGCAATGCAGTGACAGCCAGCTGATGGATTTTACCACTTTTCTTTCAGCAAGGACACTCCCTTAAAGAATAAACTTTGAATGACAGATAACCTCAGTATAGGTTATGGTGTGACATACAACTTAAGCAATAACAAATAAAAAAATCCTCCATCAAATTATTTTTGATATACATATATAAAAGCTACCAAATAATCTCAACTCCAGTTATAGTAATCTACAGTTTTCTTTCAGGTAGTCTGATTGATAAGCATACTTTAAGAACAATTTTGACTAATCTACAGTCAGTTTGGATTGTGATGTGGCTTGTCAGATTCTGAACTCCAAATCCATGATACAGCTTTAAAAAAGCTATTAGTTCTCCCTTATGCCCTTGCTTCACTTACATCCTTAATGCTGTCACGATGGTATCAATACTACTACTATCTTAAAAAAAGGCAACGACCACCACGGTAGAGCAGAATCATACATCACAGGCAGAGCCAGCATCATCCTGTACTTTGACTCTTAATCTGTGAGGAGGAAGCACCGTGGGTGGGAAAGAACAGGCTCTATAAGCACAGCAGGAAGGCTAGATTAACTCTGCCAGGGGCAGCAAGGGGACGGCAAAAGCATTTCTCAAAATATCTTTTTCTTTTATGCCTTGAGGTAAGAGCAGGAAGGAACACCATCAAAAAGTGGGGTTACAAAAGGATACAAATAGAGGCAAAAATATTCATCCGTCAATAGCTCAAGTAAGTTCTTCCATGTGGTTCTGAGAGACATGACAAATTCCAACAGAAAAGATTATTGTCTGCATGATTTGAGATAAATTGAAACCACAAAGCCGTTCAGATCATACATATCTTCTTATGCAGCTTCCTTCATTAAACATTCAACATTAGTCTGTCTTAAGGAAGAAACGTTTTTGTACATAACCAAATTAGAACAAAGCAAGCTGTACTGAAGAACTCTCCAAACAGGAGGCTGATTTTGTACTACAGTTAAAAAAAAAAAGAAACCGAACTTCGTAATAACAGTGAAAACCAGCAACGCTTTGGTCATCTCAGACTTTGTGTTCATAAAGTTATTTTATAAATTAAAAAGAATATAGATGTGTATATCTTTTAGAATTCCAGAGTTTGGACAGATCCATTATTAATGAAGCATTCTGGCAAAAACCAGCAGCGAATGGGTTGTCATGGGAAAGGCTTTCTTGCTATAAACTCTATTTGAATTTTCTCAGTGAGAAGGGCTGCACAGATCTGACTCCTCGTACAGGATAGCGTAGCGTGTTTTCTTCACCTCCGCTCTTTCTCCTTTCTTTTCTTCAGCTGTATCAAAAGTTCCTGGAAAATGAAGGTTCTCCTCAAAGGGAGGATAAACCTCATCTCCATGGCTCAGGTTTTGCTTTTCTTGTTCTTTACCATAACCCCTTCCAACCCACGCAATAAAGTCAAAAGAAGGAAAGGCTTCCATTCCCCACTCTTCCCATCAGCAGCAGTAACACCAGCAACTCCTTCTATTGCAGTGTTTCATGAGGGGATTTTTGGACCTGCGTGAAACCAAAATGTCTTAGCAGACCTATGAGTTCAGACAACTGCAGAACAGCAGTCCCATGTTGCAAGAAGCCAGAGGCCTTTAATCTATAAGGATTCCCAAGCCACTCTGTTGTCATGAATCTCCACAATCTCTAGTCGTGTCTTTTTATAATTCTAAATATTGTAATTTAGCAAATATCTCAGCAGTGCTAGCTTAATGGTTGGACTTAACCATTTTAGAGGTCTTT
This sequence comes from Sclerurus mexicanus, assembly GCA_013396755.1. Classification (NCBI taxonomy): domain Eukaryota; kingdom Metazoa; phylum Chordata; class Aves; order Passeriformes; family Furnariidae; genus Sclerurus; species Sclerurus mexicanus. The sequence continues at coordinate 151,686 of VWZF01006649.1, forward strand.
TCCTACCTGAACGTTTCCGTGATTATAAATATTCTTAACCAAACGATTAACCACTCTGATTTTTCAATTATGTTTTCTGTTAATACTTAACCTAAATTGTTACTTGTCTATCTCTTATTCTGTCCTCCTTGATTTATGAAAATAATTCATCATTATGAAGTTTTACTATCTTTTACAAGACATTTATCATAACATAAATGCAATTTAGCAAACTCTTCTACCAGGAGTAGAAATTTGTTTTCTACTCGTAATTTGTTTTAAGTGGACATAAAGAATACAATGTATAAACACATTATCCCAGCTAAAACATAAAGGGAACCACACTAGGGGACAGAAATCTACAAGTTTTTATGCACACTCCTCTTGCTACTATGCATAGCATTTGTGTATCACTGTCCTTTTTTGTGTTCTGGTGTTGACTGATGTTCAATCAAAGATCCAGTAGCCCTACTCCTTCCCAGATTATTCCTCCTGTACTGCTGTTCAGTGATGTATTCAGAGCTCATTATATTCTCTCATGTGATCTGTACTTTCAAAATAAATCATTCACATTTCTTCAATTAAATCTTATATAACTGATTCAGCCCATATATGCATTACAAAGATCATACTCTATTTTAATCCTATTTTACAAATGTTACTATAATGTTAAATAATCACCTTTCAGATTAGAAATAATGCCACAAAAATGCACATTTGTTTGGGATTACAAGTTTTGCTAGAGCAAAAAAGACATTAGTTTATAAGTACATTTATATATCTTAATTTATAGTATTAGGTATAACAGCCAGAGGCATTATTCTGAATAAATTGCTATATCATCTTGTCACAAATGTGCACTACAGTACAGATCACGTTAACTCACTGTAACATAGAGAAATCCTGTCATGAACATTTTACACCAAATCACCACATGAACTATGATTAATAATGAATCAGAAGATTAGATTTATATGAATACGAAGCAAAGAGGAAAAAACCCTCTTATTATGGACAATTAGATGACAATGTAACCTACATATTTGCTATGTTTTCTGATATGGGGTATCTTCACATGACTTACTAAGACTTAAAGTGTATTTCTGAGTTGTACTGGAGAACAACATTTTTAGGTTTTCAAATTAGTAAGTAAGCCTAAATTTAATCACTGCTAATTAAGCAGTTTTAAAAACTCTACTACTTAAGTCTACATCTCATTTATGCAGGTTTTTTAATTCTCCCTGTGTTTGTGATCCAGATCAGGATCCATAAAAATGTATGCCTTCCTCATTTTAAGAATTCTGATATTTAAATTTGTTTCTGATGTAATATGAATCTTTGAATCATAAAATATTTTCCATTCATGCTTTGTGTCCATATTTTCTTCTCAAACTGATTTCTCACAGATACTCAATGACACAAGCAAACCAAATTTCTAAACAGAACTATAAGCAAGCAACTGTGTTAAATTTAAAATATGCTTTTGAAATGTTATGTTTCTATATCATAAACAAAATTCCTTAATTTTCAGGAATTCATTCTGTGTTTTACCCTAAGCTTGGTCCAGTGACCCTTTATGAATGACTATTGAGTGCAAGGGATTTACCAAGTGCTGATGTTCCCACTGAGCCCACAGGAGCTGGGTGCCCTCCCTGGCTAGGAGCCCAGAAGACAGAACCAGCACAAGAGTGGTGCAGCCAGGCTTTTTCCAACAAAGTGTGGCATAGATGGACTGGGAAAAATTCTCCAGATTCTTCACCCTTGAAGATTTAGAATTATACAAAAATCAACAAAACCTTTTAAAATCATAGAATCTGCTGAGGTGGAAGGGACCTATCAGGATCACCAAGTTCAGCACCTGGCCATGTGTAGGGCACTCCGAGAACTACACCATTTGTCTGAGAGCGTTGTCCAATAGCTTCTTGAATTCTGTCAGGCTTGGTGCTATGACCACTTCCCTGGGGAGCCTGTTCCAGTACCCAACAACACTCTGGGTGAAAGTACTGAACGTACTGGCTTTTCAGAACTGCTCAGGATGTGAAAATCTGTACTTCAGTTTGGAAAACAGAAGGAGCAGAGCATGGTGCACCCACTAGCACCCTGAAATTTCTATATGTCTTCCCAAACAACAGCTCTCCACTGGGAGAGCCTTCTGGAGACTGACACAGAAGCTCCAGTTCAAAGCCGAGGTGCTGGTAGGCCGTGGGATGGAGGAGTCTGAAGTACAGTGGAATGCTTCAACGCACAGATTTTCCCACCACCACCCCAGTGTGCCCTTCCTGCTTGGAGCTGCTTCCCAGCTGTCCCGCAGATCCACTGCTGCAAACAAGTGCTGCTCAGGGTCACGCTGAATGCATCGCTCCATGCTTCATCTCTGGCACACACAGGCATGAATGAAGACCTTCAGATACAGCTAGAACTACAGAATATTACAAACTACATCTGTTTTACAGACCAACAGGACATATGAGCTTGTACAGGCCACGGAAGCCTCCGCATCCATGCTCAGGGAAAGCAAATAAATGACAAAAAACCATATGCAAATCATAAATTAAAAGATGGTGAGAGACACTATGAGCCCCAACTAAGTGCAAACTGTACAAGGAATTATATCTGTTGAGAACTTAAAATGCAAACATTTTGTTAATCTGCTTCTTAACTGCAGATACAACCAACGCAAACTCCAGAAATAATAAGGCAAAATGGGAATTTGGAACCTACGAGAGATAAAACGAGTGCCAGAAATTTTAAGAGGATGAATAACACAGGAGAAGAATAGGAAGACCAGAAAATAGGTCATTATAGTAATCAGATGAGAAATAGCTAATGGAAGGATTAACATTTTACAATAAAATGAAAAGGCAACTATTTGAAGGATATCAGTAGGTGATAACACAAGACATTTGTGATAACCAGAGTAGATAATTTCATCTGTTTCTTCTGGCTGCTCGGATAACTTTCCTACTTTCTTCTTTGCAAATTCAACTTCCTTCTCTTTCCTCTGTCAACCTTCTCCCTCTCTCTCTTCACATATAATTTTCAGCTCGACAGAGCCCAAATCCCTTTACCCTTGTAGCTTTGCTCTAGGTCCCCTTTCTTTCTTTACCACCCATCACCCCCCATGCAGCTCAGCAATTTAATCTGCACTTACAACCACATTCCCCCCTCATCTAGCCAACCACTGCAGAGGTGACAGGGAGAAATGACAGCAAAAGAATGAGCAAAAACTGCTGACCAATGAATAAGGCAAAAAGCCCAGGAAAAAATGGAAAGGAAGCAGTTTGATTAATAATAATAATATCAGATTTCATTTAATGGCATCTGCTCTCCTCCATAAGCAGTGAAATAACCACATAGTAAACATTTTAATGTATAATGTCTATTATGTATGTTACTTATAAGATAACCACTCAAGGTTGCAGAAAAAGACTGGCTCATTCTTCAGCAATCTCTGTCCTTATTTTGCACCTCCAGGATACCGTTGAAATGAAGAGAACAAACACCCACATACGTTTCTATTCTTTCGTGGTCTGTGCAGTCTTCTGTACAAGTGGTGCTGCTAGGAGCACTGCAACCAGCTCCCCTCATCAGCTGTGACCTAGCATGGCTTAGTGTACTACCACACATAGTATGATTGTTTAAGTCTTTATTGAGATAAAACATACAGACAAGACAGTGTTTTACCAATAGGAAGCATTTTGCAGAATGGCCGACTATTCAATAACATTTTGAAGAAAGAACTGGTTTTGTGAACATGAGCTCCTGTTATGGATTATTATTGTTTTTTTAACTGTGCATCTAATTTTCCGCTATTTAAAATCTCATGAAATCTCTTAACTAGGAGACATTTTCTTACTGTCTAAACAAAAAATTATTACTGTGTTATGATACAAGAAATACTTAGAAATTATCAAAATTTACTCTTGTATGTTACTGTTGCAATCATTTTGCTAATAAACTTCCTAAGTCCCCAGGAATTGGCATATATGTTAAAATTATGTAGGGTCAGCTTTAGCAATTCACAAGCTTCGGTTGTTCAGAATTTCCTATTTTTTAAGAAAATATGGCATATGTTTGTATCAGCAAGTTTCATCTGTCATTATCCATCTCCCTCCTACACCTTTCTAGTATAAAAACCCCTTCTGCTTGCTGACAGAATACTAATTTGGCTTCATTTAAATGCTAGAGCAGCATAGTCCAGCTATCTCATTTAAAATATGTGTAAAGCTGTGAAACAATTGACAAGTACAATGAAGAGTGTCTACTGTAAGATCTGCATTGAATAGGCACTAAAAATCCATACGCTTACACTATCGGTTTTTTCCCACACATCTCTTAAAATGGGAGAGGGGAAAATTGTAGTATTTACCTTGCAGCTCACCACTTCATACCACCTGTTAAGATTAAAGACAAGGTGATGTATACCCATTTAATTAATCAATTAATTAATTAATATAGGTTTCTCTTTGTGCAAGGGCAGTCACTCATTCTTCTACCTTCAACCACATGTTTATTCTGTGTGTGCAATAAGAAAATGTGCATTAAAAAAGCCTGCATTAAAAAATAAATCGAGGGCAGGAGGAATTTCCATATACGAAAAATACAAAAACTCTAAATACAGAGCACTCTATGGACAAGACCTGGGCTGGTATCCCACAGTGGTATCTTCCAGTGACTTGCATTGACAAATCTCTCAGACCACCATCCTTATAAAGGTGTTGTTTTAAGGCATAAAATGGAGAATATAACGAATCTTGTATTGGCATGATTAGCTACATTGATTCCAAATACTTAGTGAGCAAGTATGTGGAACTGTGTATGTGGGATTTAAATAAATACACCCACCTTTATGTAAAAATGTGTGATGTGTATTACTATCTTTGTATACATGCATTTGACTAGAAAGCAGGAAAAAAAAATGTGCGAGGGACCCCTCCCCTCATACTATGGCAGCAGAGCTAGCCACAACACGCGTGAGAAACAGAAACCACCAAAGGCTGCATTTGATCACCATCAATCTGCTTCAGGTCATAGCAAACTGGGAGCTAAGCCTCATATTTCTGGGGTATGCAACTGAAGAATTATTCATTCAGATGTGATCACAGAGGCTCACACAGTCTATTTTAAGTTAAAAATCAAGGCAGGTTCCCCCCGCCCTAAGCGAAAATGCAGACACAAGCTACTGTGCTAAAATGTTTCTCAGAACAGCAAAGAAGGTACACAGACAAGTGAGATACCAAAACACGCTAAACTTTACAACTGAGATTAAGATGAGAAGAAAGAAACTACCTTTTCTGTCTAATTCCTGAAAGGTTAAAAAAACCTGCAGATATTTATTAGCAAACGAGTCACTAGTAAAAATAATTTGCTTCAGAGGGTAAACATAACTTCTGTTGTTCAAATTGCAAGAAGACAAGAACTGTCTTTGGACACATCTATACTTTCTAGATATAATCATCTCATTTACAGTTCATTATTTTAAAGAAACTAAAATGTGGAAGACCTGATCCTAGTTCTAAACCTGCTTTAAGCAACAAGACTAATGCAGTACTGAGTTAAGGAGCTGACCCATATACTGAAAAATAGGATCTAAAATTAAATGGGAAAACGTACATCATTATTTTAGCTTAGCTCAAAGTTGCACAGCTAAATCTCTGTGCAGCAAACGGAAAAGTTATCTATACACTGCAGATTATTATGCACTCTGGACACACATTTAAATCATTTTTGCTATGTTAGTGGCATTGAATTTTTTCATGCATTTTAAAGTTGGATAAATGGTTAGAAAAATAATTCAATAGGTCAGACATTTCATTAACTTAAATCTTTACAACAAAATCCTCCAAGCAGAATCAAAATGCCTTTTTTTTTTTTTTTTGGTTGTTGTCGCCCTTGCCTGCGGACCTATGTACTTTTTCCAGGGCAGGAGAACATACTGAGAAGCCTCCCCAGCTTGCCAGAAGTACCAGGGTGCTAGACATCTGGGGCTGCACAACCTACATTCCCTGTAAAAACTGCTAATGTTTAGTTCCTAGCTAACACAGACTTTATTTTTTGTCCAGATTTACACTTGTGTTCTTGGTCCAGCGTGCCCTGTTCCCAAAGAAACCTTTGCTTTTCAAAAATTTCTGAAGATACACTGAATATCAACTTAACACTGTTCAATAACTAAGCATATATACATTAGAACTTTGACAGAATCTAAAATATTTCCCACAAGTTTATAAATTACCTGCTTGCAATGATCTAATGCCAGTGAAAGAGTCTCTTTCAAACCCCACTTATTGGTAACAAGGATGAGAACCTGGTTTTCTTGATGTCAGTGTCGAAATACCATCGACTGCAATGAAGCCAGCATCTCGGTTGGACATGCTGTACTCCAATAAAACAGGGATTACACTGCATTGCAGAACTGAAAAGGATGGGTACAGTTAAAATGAAATGCTAGAATGAAAGCTGACTGTGTAAAAATAGTATTTTCTTATTCAGCAGACCTACCCTAAAAAAGTATTCAATCTCATAGCTGCTTATACTCAACAGCTAGAAAAAAATCCCCTAGGATTACTTTTTATTTCCATTTCAGAGATGGTACAGTTATGGTGAGAGTAAGCAGATCCTGTTTATATTGTCTCTCACTCTTGTGATTTCACCATGAGTCTCAGCAAAGTCTATCTTCCTCCCAAACCCGCAAACTTTTGAATCTCAGCTTTTGTTAGGAAGACAAATGCACGAGTCCCATGACTGCATAGACAGTTTTGAATTATCATATAGGATGGGGGAGGTGGAAATCTTAATTTTCCTAGGAAAATTGAAGCTGTGAGTTTAACTAGCTTTTCATCCTGTAGATAATCAAATTCTATACACAAGAACAGTCTGCCCAAGCTGGAGCAGCCCTACTGTAAATACGATCTGCAGAAGCCTTATTACTATATAAGGGTAAGAAAAAGCCTTTCAGACACCAAATCAGGCTTGCAGACAACATGCATACTGTAGTTAGGAGAAACCTTTTATTTCCAAACTTGACAATTTTCTCCTTGTGGTTTTTAAGACAAAATGAACAGGGCATTTTGTTACCCATCAGTAAACTGGCAGCTTTTCACAATACTGGCTTGTGAAAGATTCTAACTTTTACTTAGGTAAAAGGAATTTATAATCTCTCAGGGATGCAAAGAAAAGCTTGGACACAACTCAAGTGTAATCAAACTACACAGACTGAAAAACACATGCAAGTTGTATGGCAGTATTTCTTCCTGACTCTGCTCTGTAAAGGGCTCTGTTGAGACTTAGGGGTAAAGGACACTGCTGTTAGTGCTAATCCTCTCTTCCCAACCCACTGATTCAGCTTGTAAAACTGAGGCAGAACTGAGACAAGCTGGGGACAACCTGCAGTTTTGACACATCTCTCCTTCCTCTATAGGAACTTCATCCAGGTTGTTGGTGGCAAGAAAGAGCCAGAGACCGGTTCATCCTAGTCACAATATTGGTGATATACTAGTACAAAATGCAGATGATAGCAACTATTACTAATAGCTGCTCTTGACCCTACATTGTCAACTCTCAACGTTTCCAGACTGCTTTGTTAACACCCATGTTTTACTACAGCAGAAGCCTAAAAGGAGCTAAAGCATCTCAGGTCCCATGGTGAAATGAAGAGAACTGGATGTACCCCATATGGTAAGATCTGTCCTTGCACCTCAGGCATCCAGGATTCTATCACGCCATGGCAAAGTATAAGAGAAGACACAGACAAGCAAGATGAAATGAAAAAGGGCAGTAAACTGCACACGAAATGAGTTTAGAACTGGAGAGCAGGGAGCAAAGTACACGTGCTCAGACATGGCCTCCTGCTTCACCAGATAAATAAGAATAGGGTAGAGCAACGTGATTGAAGAAAAATATATAACACAGTATGTTTTACTTCACAGCATGCTAAAAAATGATTAAAGAAATGTGAAGAAGAATAAAAGACTTGCTCTTTGAGCTTTACTTGCACATACAGCAATATAACACAGAACCATTCTGATAGGTGACTGTATGCATCACTTCTATGTCTATTATCCAGCTTCTTAGAAAAGTTAAATCCAAACCTACACATTTTATCTTATAACAGCAGCACAGGTTTTGTAGAGTGAGAGCTTATGAATGGTAAAACATGAATTTAGCACAGTGAAAACAGAGTCCAAACTCAGAGGTCTATTCTGTTCTCATTGCTTTTATACACTTCTAGTATTCTGGAAAGTTATGAAGAAGCACTAGGAATAGAATAGACTCCTGTGAAATGAGTTCACAAATTAAATTAAGAGAGGGAGAGTGCAATGAATAACTGAATCTCCTGAGCCAGAAGAATGCCACGCTGGAGTGCCACAGAAGGATATACAACATGTGCTTCTGTGCATCCACTTTTCAGTGGACCCGTGTAATTTATTAACCTGACAGCAATGCCATACATACCCACAGGCTCTTCCTAACCTCCCTCCTGCCCATCAGCATGCTTCCACAGAGAACTGCCAAGGAGACTAACACAATGAAAATGCAGTGGTTTGGCTCCTTTTCAACCTTCTATATACCCCAGAGACACAAGGATTACTTATTATTAGCAATTAAGAAATTTAATCCACTATCCTACATTGCCTATGATCAAGCTTATTGTACTCTAGTGAGTCTTATCATAGTACAAACATCAGGTTGTAAGCCTATTTTTTAATGCATTGACTTTAATTTTATGTAGTGTCGACCCTCCCTGTTGCAATGTGGTCACTTCATTCTGTATTGCTGATAGAGTGTGGCTCTTGAGTCACTGAATAATGCAGGTGTATGTTTCTACCAGTGCAGAGGGGAAAAAATACTAACTTGACTTCTCTTTCCTATTTTCTTTTTCACAAATGCAAACCTGAAGCACATGGGGATTAACTGATAAACTTAAGGCTAAGAAAAACCTGGCATACTAATAGGAATGAAAACCGTATCTTCTAAATTCTAACACCATGCTTTATTCATAAAATCACCCAGGCTTTACTTGCTGTATCCACACAAGCAGAATGAGTGAATAAGAGTCATTAAAAAACACCTACCCTGCATGCAGTCTGGCCAGGCACTGCAAGAAGTGGTTTACAATCTTCACTCTCTGCAAGCCTAAAATCAGATATCCCACACTGGGGTTTTTTATGCTGGTCTTTGTTATCATAAACTAACGAGGATATTTACGAAAATAACAACATTCTTTCTCATGGACTGCTAGTTTAAGTGAAAAATTATTATGGTTACGTAAGTGACATTGCATTTACTGATCACAAAGATAATCCCAATCAAGGATTGGCAAACATTAATCCTCGTAAAGAAGTAAAATATCTGATTAAAAGGATGTGAGAAAGCAAAAGTGAATTTTTAACATAGCCATCTATCACATCACTCCATCACCTTCCATCCCAGGCGGAAGGCATATTTATCTGCCTTTGCCTTTCCTACCTGCTACAGAGCAACATGTACACTGAGGAACTCTTTCCCACAAACTGTAACATCCTGCTCAATCCAGGTCCCCTGGGGCATACACTTTTCCCACAGGTAGAAGGGAAACCAGAGGGCACTTAGCACAGTGAGGAGAGAGGTATGAGAAGCTACCTGAAACTGAGCAAGTGCTTTTACTTCAGCCAATATGTCATTCACCAAACAATGAGTTATTTTAAAGCAGTGACTGACCCATGCCACCAGGAGCATAAGTAACAGTACATTTTCCTATGGATTTTCATTTATGTCTCCACAATCCTTCCCTTGAGCCTTACCAGAACTCCTCCTTTCTCTGTACCTCTTTATCCTCTGTATTATTTCCAGCTTCCTGAATCCTCACAGTAATTTCAGCTTCCCACCATGGCTCTACTACTCCTTACCTGCACTTTTTTTCCCCTTAGCAGTGCAAACCACAATATCCCCACCCCACTGAGGATATTAAAAGGGTTCCATCTACTCACTTTCATGAAAGTTATGGGAACTTAATACCTCTGAAAGAAACTATTCTTCCAGCTCAAATGCCCAATTGTTTTGAAAGACAGAAAAACTGCAAAATCATACTTCTTTAGGTTAAAAAGTATTCTCCAAAAGGAAGCTTTAATGGAGTAAATCAATGACGAAAAATGCTAAAATACATGTCTTTTAATAATAATTATAGCTCAGAGCAAGAACTTCAAATTTGATTCTTATGTAACTTCACATAACTGCAGTTATTTAATCACTGTTCACTTCATCAAATAAAAGGATCATGCTACTGTTAAAATACTCTTTCCCTACAAACAGAAAAGTTGAAGCACTCCAAATTTAGATTCAATTCCTTCCTTCAGCAGCGATAAACAAAACTCAGTGAAAGAAACCTAAGCTGTCCACTTGTGTATAAATGACATGACATTCCTGTAGAGTGAATGTCATTCCATGCTCATGTCAGAACAGTGATTAATTAAGCAACTGTCTTCAGTGATTCCTCTCACCTGAGCATGCACATCCAGAATTTATATGCAGGATTCTTTTCACTCAGATGGGAATGAGAGATCCGATGCTTGGGACAAGCAAGGATCAGATTGATTTCTGAGCTTATAACACACCCATATAAATATACTAAAGTATTTTGAAAAAAATCCAGTTGATGATGATGATTTATCCACTAAAAAAAGCCTTTTTATCAAAACAGCCATACAGATAGTCTTCTATTCAGTGAAGAAACAAGTCCTCAACCTGGCTGTTCAAATAATGAAAACATCAAGCAGGCAAATGTTGTCCACTGTCAGTCTGATTATTATGACTGAGGAATTTTAAACAGTAGTGAAATGAAACACAAAGCTCACTAAATCTGGAGAGTTAAGGAAGTCCTATAGTCCATGTTAATATGCCTCTGTGTGATGACAATGATCCAAGGATTCTCTAGATGCTCCTAGTGCCCAGGTCCCCAGGCAGTTGCACACTGAAGCCTAACACACTGCAGCTAGGTGATGTCAGAAGAGGTGAAACTTCCAAAAGTGAGGCAAGGATGATCAGACAGGTAGTGACCAACCTTGGATGCCTAAGTTTCCTTAATGCACAACTTCCACTTGATAATACATGAAAATGTAAAAAAATATTATTTCCTCTAACTTGAAGATAATAAAATCATATATACTGAAGGCTTTACCAGCAACGGCATCCAATACCTTCCTTTTGATGATTCACAGAAAAGTGCCATCCTTGTTTGTCCTCCTGACTCATGCCGAACCATAATTGCTGCTCTTTTTTTATTGCTGCACCCATTTTCTCACATTTATCCTTTCTGTTTTCCTTTTATTTATCTTGGTCTTCTACATTTATAGATATAGAAATAGCTTTCTAAATTTTATTCTTTTCAACTCTCTTGTGCTTTGGCTTGGTTTTCCTCCTTATAACTTTTCAGAAAAGCCAGATTCTGCAAGAGTGCCATTTTGCCTCTTTTTATTTACTCATTGTTTTTTTCTGAAATGAAAGCCAAAGGATCAGGAATACTTACGACACTGTCCAAGCCTGCAGCTATTTACTTATGAAATGATTGTGTCAATGACTGTATTAGAAGTCATTAGAAGTCTAAGGGAAAATGTCACGTGTGATACAATATAAAAACTAAAAGGAGCAACATGTTAACCACAGCTGCAAATACTTTTTAGCATTGCTGAGGCACATTGAGATCAAGTTTGCCATCTCTACTACTCTGGTTTCGCCTGCCCATTAACTGTCCTTGTGGACTAATCTTGCTCTGCATCACAGACCGATAAACACCCTTTTAACTCCATTTAATTAAAGCAGAATTTTACTTTGCAAAAAAACCACCACCACCAAAAAAACCTCAAACAAACAAAAAAAACGCAAATCAAACCAACCAAACAAACAAAACCCCACAAAAACATAAATATAAACAAACCCAAAAGAAAACAAAACAAAAACAGCAAACCAACTCAAATCAAACTGAATCATCAGGACTACAGATAACAGTCTTTTTAAAGGTAAAACCATCTGTATGAGTGGAGTGAAGGTGAACTGCAGCTTTCGGGAGCAATATGCAAATGTCTGGAACCAAAGTTGGAAGTCTAACAGGTAAGCTTGTGGGCTAAAAAAATTTGCAGCTGCTAAAAACTGATTGACACAAGAAAAAGGTCAATGTTTGCTCTAAAAGTAGCAGAATTACACATGGGATTTATTACTAAACTTCAGCCCTTGCAAGAAGAAAAGGTGTAAAAAATTTCGGCATGGGTGATCCGAATTGGAGGGCCAGGCATTGATCTCTTCTCTCCAGTGACCAGTGACAGGACCCGAGGGAATGGCATGAAGCTGAGTCAGGAGAGGTTCAGCTTATGTATTAGAAAAAGGTTCTTCACCCAAAGGCTGGCTGGGCACCAGAACAGGCTCCCCAGGGAAGTGGCCACAGCACTAAGCCTGACAGAATGCAGGAAGAGTTTGGACAATGCTGTCAGGCATATGATGTGATTCTTGGGATTGTCCTGTGCAGGGCCAGGAGTTGGACATGATGATCTTTGTGGGTCTCTCCCAATTGGGAATATTCTACGATTCTATGAATCATGCTAAAAAAAGGTTCAGCCAGTCATACTAATTCATACATTCACTAATTTGGCTAATGTTGAATACAACTTTCCTGTGAGTTAATATGGCTTCCATCACCCTGAAAGAACAACTGCTCTTCCCTGTGACCACAGAAATCCTACTCCATGCACTCAAGCGCAGTCTTCCTGTATCCATAAAGAGCAGTGAAACATCTCACAGAACATACAGGGGTGAAGATGTTTACCTGGCTAAGAGTAACCTGACATAAGAGGAGCATCAAGTCGATGGGGAATCTACTGTATATGCTTCCCTCTCACAAATAACAGCAAAACCAAACAAGATGAACAGCAGTGAAATTTCAATTGTGGATACAGCATTCGGCACCACCTAGTCAGTCACTGTGCCAGCAGTGGAAGCAGGTGGCATTCGCATTTGCCCTGAAGGCAGCTCTAACCACTCTGAATTTCCAGACTTGTGTGAGAAAGGAGGCAGTGGAGTGGCCTGCAGACCACCTGCCAGTCTTCTTGGAGGCAAAACCGAGATGGCAGCCTGCCACTGGAAAGGAGACAACTTCTACCCTGGAGACTGGCAGGTTTAGTCTTGGTCCCTGGACAAAATTACTGTTGAAAAAGCAAGCCTGTCTGTGAAAGGCCAAAAAAAAAGTATGAATGGACAGTTATAGCTACATCTTTTAAATCCCCTTATTTTTTTAACACTTTACTTCTTGTTTTGTATTTGAAATAACTCATTTTAAGACACTATATAAATGATACAGATTCTGACACTTACTAAATACCCGGACATTCTTAGTAATTAAGCAGTTTTTCTACACACAGCAGAAGGAAATATTCTAATGAAATGATTATATATCTTTCCGTGGCATGGAGCACATAAAAATAAGCAATTTCAATAATCATTATTACTGCTCCGGTATATATTAATACATTTCAGATAAATCATTGCCTCTACTATCAACTCAGCTACTGCTCCTGCAAATAAAGCAATACCTTGTTACCTAGCAACCAAGCAAGTCCCTGCTACGCTGCAAAAAAAAAAAAGGAAACATATATATTTATATATCCCCTTCATTTTATGTTGAGAAAATATCCATAAAGAACAAAGAATAATCCACTCAAATGCCTTCAAATTCAATATTTAAATAAAATGTTTGATCATCCACATTTCATGAGTCTTTTCAGAAGCTCGGTCTACATCAAACATGCATAAGCTCGTGATGACAATATAATGTTCTTGCTATGTATTTCTTAGAATATTTTAATGCATATATAAGTACACAGACATTACACCTATAAATCATGACAGGCTCTTAATGTTACATCTGATCTGTATTAGAATAGGAATAGCTATCATAGGGCTTGTTTAAAGTTCGTTTGCGTATGCTAAATCAGCTCCTTTCCGTTTAACATAGCAATGCATAGTATCACCTCTTGCTGATGCAATGTCTCTTTTTAGGGTGCTGTCACTTGTACAAATTGTTCCTTGTGTTGCATTTTTTGAGGGGTTTTTTAAGAAATTATGTACTAAAACCCTCACCATTTGGTTGCTTTGTACTTCATGCCTGCTTCTGATAGACTGCCAACACTGTGTGGGTCAAAAATGAACAAGGGTAGCTCAGGAGTCCTACTTGTGGTTATGAGCTACAGACTTGGGCAACACGTAAATTTGGCAGCAGCCTCTGAACTCTGATTACTAGTGTGTGTCTGGTCCATGCTTTACTCAGTTGAAAGGGGCAAGAGAAGGATTCCTGGCCCCACGACCACACAGTATGAAGACATATCCTTCCCTGCAACAAAGACTGCAAAAAAGGTTGTGTGATAGAGAGAACATGAAGTCAAGAAAATTGCTGTCCTGAAGGCCCACAGTTTCATTAGTAGGTTCGCACATTCAATATTGTCTAGGTCATCACACTGTCCCCAGATACAACACAAAATACATCTGAAGACAACACAAATTTCACTTCAAATTTAGTGGCTAATCACATTACACTACCGCTAATCACAAATTAGACCATCACTAACCACCACACAAAAGTTTTGAATGTTGCTCCTGGTAGCAACACCTGTACTGAAAGCATTCCTGAAACATGCTGTTAATATTCTCTTGAAAGTTTTTGAAATCACCTATCTCTTAGCATGCAAGGATATTGGCTCAGTTAATCATAGCACAAAGGTATACACAATCTATATCATGCTGCCTCGAACATCTGCTGCTGCTGTAATCCTTGATAATTCATAGTAAAAATATTCAGAAAATTATATGCCTGCACCCAAAGGCACCTTACTTTGTGTGACTCTTGCCATTATCTCTCAGCTTTATATACTAGCTGGAAATATACTGCAGCTTGGTTTTTCCCATTTTTTAATATTCTTGCAGTCTGTAACAACTGGGGACCATAGTTCACCTCCCAGTGGAATGTGTGGAGTTCAGCAAAATGCATAATGCATACAGATGGGCAAAGATGAAGTATAAGTTACTGTGGTGTTCAGAAGCCTCTTGTGATAAAGATTTTAGAAGTTAGTGAAACACAGGAACTTATACATCTTAGAAGGATAAAGCAAACACCAGAGACCATACCCCACAGGCTTTGCATGACGAAGGCTGTGCATATTGTCTCTCCCTCTGGAACACAGTCTTTAGTGACAGATGGCACAACCACTACCTACAGATGGCTCAAATAGGGGCTCCATAGCTTTGATAAATACTGCAATCAACTCCTAGGATAGGTATGGTTCAGGTAGCAGAGCAAACACAGGGAATAAATCCCTCAAAAATTTCTTAACTGTAGAACAATCACACACACAGTATTACCCTAAAGAGACAGATGAAAGTCCAGTGCTCTTACTGAGCTGAAGGAAATTCAAGACTACTTAAGAGGAGGTCAGTAGTTTAAGATAAAAGTGTTTGAAATGAGCATCACTCAATTTCTTATCTACTTCATCCAGAAAAACATTTCCACTTTCATCATGGACCAAGTGCTCCTGGTGAAACTATTCTTGCTTTCCAGTGGGATTTGCCATACTTTAGACAAGCAATCAACCCTATCACTGAACAAAGCCCTGGTTTGGTTGGTAGAAAACATCCTTGCCTCAGACAGATGATTTACTACAGTGAGCAGAAATATTTGAATCTACTACTCTAACAAAATCAAAACTCATGGACTAATACTGGGGCTATTTGCAGCAGACTGGTATAACCTCTTCTAATTGAAATAAGAGCAACTGGAGTGATTTCATAAAGAAACACACCTTAGTTGAGCACATGCCTCAGAGACCCTGCTCTCTTACCCCTTACTGCTGAAAAAACAGATATGACTTTGCAATGTCTTTTGTGGCAACACAAGGCTAGTGGTGGGTCATAGTTGCTACAAAAGAATCATAGAAAGGTTTGGGTTGGAAAGGACCTTCAAGATCATAATTTAGTTAGAACTCCCCCCTGCCATGGCCAAGGACACCTTCCACTAAACCAGGTTACTCAGAGCCTCATCCAGCCTGGTCCTGAATACCTCCAGTGAGGAGGAGTCTACAACCTCTCCGGGCAATCTGCTCCAGTGTCTCACCACCTCTGAGTAAAGAATTTCTTCCTAATAGCTAATCTAAACTTACCCTCCTTCAGTTTAAGGCCATTCCCCCTTGTCCTATCACTACATGCCCTTGTGAAGGGTCGCTCTCTAGCCTTCTTATAAGCTCCCTTCGTTTTTGTTAGTCGCCTTCAGCCACTCACTCTGTGCCAGTTGGCTCACGAGCTTTCTACCAAGCAGCATCTACCAGAATGTTCTCATTGACCAAGCACAGCAATGCTATGGACACATAAGCAATTCAAAATACACCAGGTGCAGAAATTCACAGACATTCAGCTAATAGGAATATTGCATTTTCAAGTTGATGTCAGGAGACTGAAAGGATGTGCTCTGTAAAAACTCTCACATACAAAGTCCCTGTAACGTACATGCCTAAGATAAACATACACAGGTATCAAAATATCCCCCAGATACATCACGGAGGGTGAAGTTCCATTCAGAGTCCTAGAATTACACGTGTAAGTTCCCCAGCCCACACCCAGCATATAATACCCTTACAGAATCCTCACAAATGTAGCTCAGTAAGTCTTGTATCCCAAAAAGTAAAACAATCACACATTAACAGGCAACACTGCAATCTTTCAAACTAGCCCTACCAAAATCTAAGCAAGAATAAGCTTATTGGATTCTTGTCTGTGGAAGAAGATACCAGAATACAAAAAGAAACTGTAATAATTTAAACCTTGATTACGGTCCAATTAGTACTGTATCTAGAATCTCTCCTGAAGATCTGAAGTTTCCGTTCCCTTGTGCCATCACTATCTTTTCCAGAATACAAACAGAAAACATTAAAATTGATGTTTTCAACTACTCCTGTCTGCAATGTAACAAGTTTACTTTTCGTAACTTTCACATTTCAGGAAAATGTACTGTAGAGTTAGGAAGAAGTCCACTATGTCAGAGCATCAAGAAACAGAAAAAAACCCAAACCTGTACCAGGTTATTTTTATTTATGGTAAATTACCTCAATATCTAGCCCTTTTATTATTATAGATTATAGAAAACCATGACTGACATTTTTCTTTTTGAGGAACTGCCATTTAGAAAAGGGAGACAGAGACTGCTATAATGTCAATGTAATTTCTGAATGCATCACACAATCTTTTGTAGTATGCTGAAAATATAAACAAAACACTCCATGTGTCACAGTCTACAAAGGGTGTCAGGTTTAACAGCATAATAATGCATGACAGGGCTCTTAATACTTCCGATATATCAGTAATTATGTAAATACCTTCAAATTTGATTATACAGACTCATACACACCGTTAAAGTTTGAGCCAAAATCAAACTGCATGAATTCAGCAACATGAAAACATTTAAACCAAACTTGGTTATGTCAGTTTTCATATTACTGGATTAGACCCTCTGCTCACAACATCAATGTGTGACAAAGAGTGACTTGGAGTTACACTATGATCCCCTAACCCTCTCTTTGAACCTGCAGGATATAGGGATGTCTCAAGACTGAGCTAAGCTTCAACCACCTGCCCCCTCCCATGAAGAGAGATCTAGAGTATTATCTCATCAGTGGGGTCCTGTGCTGAGAAAGGAGATCAGGAACAGGAGGAACAATGGGAAGATGAATGGTGAGATCCACCTTGGAGACAATCAGTCAAGGGGATTCTCTGCACACTCTAACAGGGCAGCTCCACCTCTCCTTCACCCACAGAGAAGCACAAAAGTGTAGGGGCAAAAGGTTAGGATTTGTTTTTTCTGGAAATGGCAGATGTGAATAATGAAGTATAAGATGCATATAAATGCATAAATGTATAAACTTCAGAGTTAAAAACAAGGGGGGACACGGTGCAAAAATGTAAGATAAACCAAAAGTGCTAGCTTCCACTTAGTTTACACATTCAAATTCACCTGTTTAGGAGCACCTGACTTGTAAGGAGTTCCTACATTTCTAATAAATTAAAGTAATACTTCAGGGATATTACTAGTTTTTAACTAGCCCCCTCACCCTCTTAGTTATGTCATCACTGCATTAGGATCAACTCAACGAAGTTTTAACCAGAACACGCTGTGATGGCTGAAATAAGATATTCTAAAAATAAGATTTATACAAATGTGACACATCAGCCCCTAGCAATAGCAGCAATACCAGATATAGCCTTTGTATAATGCATGAACATAGGATTACTTCCATGAATCAACAGTTTTGCATTAAAGTATAAAATCATCATCACATACGGATAACTAAAAGTGAAGATTGGTTAGAAAAGAAGAAATTTTATTTTACATGAGTATTTGTACCTCTAGTGATAAAAAGAGATTATGAAGGTCAAAGAACAATCCTATTACTTAAGTTACGTAACTCAAAATAGGGTGCATGTCAATGTAAAAACAACATGGAAAGATGACTGCTGTTTTATATTTATTCACTGCTTCTAACTCAGATTTTTTCTTTTACACTACTTCTAAACTCCTTTTGCAAAAGAGATTTTCTCACACAAAGTCTAAATTTTTGTACCATAAGTCAAGAAAGACATTTTAAAAATCAAATTCTATGTGATTCTCTGCAGATAAAAAGGGATCCTTGTCTTGCAAAGATCCCAGCATAGATTACCAACCTCAGACACCAAAGAGTGGGAAGCTGGGTAACCACTTCCCAGTCAGACCAAGCTATTCTCCTCAGTTGGAGTGGTCTGACTGCTACAGGGCATTACCAAGTCCTTGGGTATCAAGTTTGTATGCTCCTGCACCACACCAAGAGTCAGCAGAAGCTTTTCTTTACTTGTGAAAATATTTAGGAAATGGTTTGTTCAAAAAGAAAGAAGCTTCCCAAATTTTTGTTGACTAGACTAGTTTTTGGTACACACAATAGCAAAAAAAAAACCAATCTCAACGCAGTCAACTATTTAAACAGGAAAAACTGCTATTTTGGGGAGTATGACTTGCTCTCTAGCTTATGTTTTAAATAGCCTTTATTTTTTAAGGCAAATCACCAATACTTTTGTTACAGAAGTATAGTCCTCCAGTACTACCCTTAAGTATCAAGACCAAAGGATTTCAATAAAATTTTCAACCTAGGAATGTCACTTGCTTGTATATATAGAACACAGCATTTTTCATGAAATATAGTTCAAAGGGAAATTTAACACTTTACAGCCAAGATTTCCAGGTCAGGACCACCTAACATTAGTTTCCTATTTCCACAACTGAGCATTTACAGAGAATATCAACTATAATAATGCTTCCTCTAAAGGTACCTTTCCCTTTGAAAACCATATACCAAGCTTTCCTCTTCAACATTTCATTTTTTTTGAAGTTTTAGCCAATTAATTGGCCAATGCAGATGAATCAAGAAGTAAGTAAAATCACATTAAAAGATGGCATCTTTAGCAAGGGTCCATGGGGTTTCTATCAGAGTTGGAACCCTCGTGACTGTGATAGCAATAGGGAGATCCTTACTACCCTTAGAAGGGTATGTCAGGAGCAGCCCATATGCTGCTTGACTGCAATTATAACTGAACGTATTGCTTGTCCTTCTCCCTAGTATCCAGCAAGATTACTCCTGACAAGGTATGTGAGACACACTCTCCAGCCTGTGCAGTCAATGAAATCAACAGTGCTATTTCACTAGCTGAGAACCTTGTTCAAAATCTCTGAGCACAAACCCTCAGGGTATGTAATGCTTTTGTCCCCTGCCCTATGCTTCCTTTTGCATATCATCACTGCAGAGCTACTGCTTAGTCCCAGACAGCTCTGCAAAGGACAAAAATGGTAACAGCAAACCTTGAAAAGGAAGCAGGAATGGACACAGTCAAGCACTAGAGGGCCTATTTCATGCAGGTCAAGCCAAAAGATTATCCTGCATTGGCTGGTGGATGCTTATGAAAGGAACGTAATGTGGATAGCATCGAACAATTAGACTTGTTGCTCCTGTGCTGCAATTGTGAGTAATACATACACAAAGTATTTAAAGGACAAGTATGGAGCTGTTTGGTGGTGTGCTGAGATGGTTCTATGCAGACACTGGTTTGGAAGCACTCAAATCACAGCACCACATGATGACTCCAAAATCAGTACCTTGAACTAAGGCAAAGGGTCTGTTAAGCTGTCACATAGATAGCTGTCACATAAAGATACTCTTGCATACTACAAAAATTAGCATCAATAGAATTCAAGCAGAAAATGATAGTCGTAATATCTAATGTTCTTTCCATACCTCCATGCTTACAGAAGTGCAACTTTGCAGTGTTCAGACATCTACTGTCATTTGCACAGGTATGTAAAAATCACATGGACAGTCAATTAATTAAATTAACAAGCAGTGGGGAAAACCCTAGGAAAAGGTTAGTGAAAGAGGTTTTTTAACCTGTGAGCACCCGTTAAACTTAACACTTTTATGTGAGTTTTTAAATGGAGATAATATTTGGAAGCCTTTTTTATAATATGCCTCCTGTAGAGCCAATCTTCACTTCCAAAATACCCAAGCCAGGCATAACATGGATTAGATTTGAAAAATACTCACAAAAACCTATGAAAGTCCTTGAATTCTTACTTCTTGCTAGTGCTAAGAGCAGGAACACTATCACATTCATATTTTAAAGAAAAATAATAACTTGCATCATTTGTAATGGCTTCAGTAAAAATACAATGAACCATACAATACTTCCCTTAGGTTTTGCTAAAGTATTTTTCTGTGGGACAGTTCACTCCAATATCCACTTACCTCTGTGGTGGTTTATAAATATTAGTACAGAACACTGAAGTTCTATGTATTTAGATCATACAATAATACCAATGCAGGTGCTTCACAAACCAATTGGGCACTCATTAATAATGGGCTTTCCAGGTGACTGCACCATTATGAAACTAATACTTTTCCAGGATTTCAGAATTAACTCTGAAAACATTCCTGGAAAATAAAAGCATTAAGAAAGCACAACAATGCTATAACAGCTCTTGATTATGGGATCCTGAAGGAGATAATTAAACAGTTTTCAGCTATTTTAAGTGACTTAACTATTTGCAAACTGCCACTCACCCAGCATATTTATTTACGCAATGTGACATCATCTAAGATTACATAAACATTAAGTTACTAGACTATTTTTACAGGCACCTTTTATGAATCTATTAAAAATTATGAGAGCAATAATATCCATTGCAGGGGGTAACATGAAGCCTAAAAACAGTGAGATGAACATACAAGACAGGAGTAAAACTTCTGCAACTAAAGCTATTCCTATTATACATGCATACACACATACATATACACACACATTTCAGTATTATATAATAAATCTTGATGAACACTGTGACTTTCCATTTTCCTACATTAGGAATAATTACATCCAACCATTTTTGCAGCTTACCAATTTACCAGTGGCTTTTACCATAATTCTTAATACTTAGAAATAAAGATATTGCGTGTAATAGTGTTCTTCATTGAACAGATACACAAAGAAGAAAGAAATTATCTTGGCAGACCCTTGGCAACAGAGGCATGTACTCTCACTGATATCATTGCAAAAGCTTTACTTCAGAGTATACAGAACCACCAAAGGCAGCATACATCGAAATAACCAGAAGCATTGAAGGTCTGACTCCACTTTGCAACTGGAAGGACCAGTCAACTAAATGAAGAGTTTAGATGACCATCCACATTCAAATAAGTAAAACAAATGTTTATCACCTTCATGTTTAAACATACTGCAAAACTAAATGTTTACTCTCCACTGTAGAGAAGCACTTTCTGGAAAAAAGAACTTCAAAAATGAAATACTGGTCTAAAATCTGCTGTCAAAGAGGCAAAATTCCCTGCTGATTTCATCTGCTATTACTGCAGCTACTATTAAATTTACCCTTTTTACAACATCAGAACTTAAAACATTCTAAACAATAGAAAAACCACTCTCGATGTTTGCCAACTGCAGGAAACAAGAACAGAATGAAGAAGAAAAAAACAATTACATGTAACAAACCTTGGATTTACTGCATCAAAGAGCTGTGAAAACACAAGAAAAGAGACATATTTTTCCTTTCCAAAGACAAAGGCCTGGAAGAATTTCCATCTCAAGCTTCCTAAGACCTTTTTACCCTACCAGGCACTTATTTCAGGCACTGCTAATAAGCATATAGCATGTGTGGTACATTTAGAGAAAACAGGATGGCTACAATTACTTAGTTCTGGGCCAGCTGGAATTTCCAGTTGGTTTTCCCGAAGGAAAAGTGCTTTTCTTTTGGGTTGTTTAGTAAGGGATCATGCAAGTCTTGGAATAAAGCCAAGATACAAATATCCACAAGGGGAAAAAAAAAAGTACAATCTTAACCATCCACAGAGTGAATATATTCCAGCGCTGAAGACTGCTTTCTAATGTTGAGCAAGTGCCCTCAAGTGACAGAACAGCCAGAGATTTTAGAAGGTCTTCAGCACTGTCCTTGCTCATCATCTCTTCTCTTGGCCGAGCTGTGTTTCAAGCATTTGACTTCAACACAGACTCAGTTCTCAGGGCACGGATATATTAAAATTTGAGTTCCAATGAAAAAAGAGACAAATGCTGGGTACTACTGTTAATGGTGATAACACTGCAGTATGTTCTTGTTTTTCCTCTAGAGATATCACAAAGATACCACTCAACTCCACAGGATGGGCCAAGCAGGGATCAAGTATCATTTGCCTTTAGGAAAGGCATTGCAAAACTCTAAAATGTTTCTCAGTCAACTGAGTTAGAAACAATCTACTAGTAGGAGGCTGAAGACAATAAGTGAGGAATAGAGGAAGATTAGAAATGGTTCTGGATTATCTCCTTTGTGCTTGAGCACCTCCGTGACAATAAAAACCTCTTTGACACTGCGATCCAAGGACAGAGAGTCTACAGGAGATGTGCCAGCACTTCTCAAGGCAGAATCACCATTCTTTGAACCAGGAAGAAAGGCTACCATCCTGGTGATTGTCCTTTGGCTAAGGTTTGTTCAATACTACTAACATCACTCCCTTATGCCAGACATAAAGATTTCTATCTGCAGTTAACATGAAGTTGGGCACGTATGCTATCAGAAATGTTGCAAGATATTTCACTTCAGAGAAATTCATTGGGGGGTGACAATGTCAACAATATCCTTTCTTTAACACTATGCTCAAGCTTATGAGAGTGACTCCAGCCCAAATTTCAGGGGTCTTTAAATTAAGATTCTTTGAAGAGAGGAAAAAACGTTTCCTAGTTGACTGAAGGACTTTTAGAAAAATTCTACAGCTTCTCTGTGTGGAAACAGAAAAGCAGGAAAAGAATCCGACTCCAAGACCAGGAATCTCCTCTTCTCCCAGACTACTGAGAAGTATGTAAGTCCATGTCAAAAGCAATATGACCACTGAAACTGCCCCGCTGTCTTTACATGTAATCTGTAAACCGAGGCAATCTCCAAAAGCAATTCAAACATGGGAGCAGACTGATACTGTATAGAGCTAAACAGCTGAGAATAAGATATGCGAAGACCTGCATCTTTGAACTGCAGTGCCCAAAATACTCAACTTAACATGCTCAAACACTCTAAAAAACATCACATTTTGAAGCTTTTCTCCTCAAAGGAAAGGAAAAAAAACCCCAAAAAATCCACGGATAGAGACAGCAAGCAACCTATGACAATGAAACACTTTCCCTAGCTTAATTACCTTGTCAAAGCCAGGTTTATCTGAAGCATAACCCTTTGATACTTGGAACCATGACTACTGTCTTGTAGACAAGCTGGCATAGTTGGCACATGGACTAAAAGATCAAATACAAGCAGTTCTCTGTTATTGCCTACACAAAAGGAAAAATTGCATTGGATTGTAAAGAGTGTCAAGATGGTACAATTTTCTGAAGGTGTTATTCTCCAGAATCTGACTGATTTCTTAAAAATAAGCTTGCAGCTCATATAACTGTGAAGACAACATTGAAAATGTGAAATAGTATAAGCCAACATGTTCCCAAATGTAAAAACAATACCAAATCACATCTCTCAGAGTACAAACTAGTCAGTTCATCACAATGACTGTTGATTTGGAAGACTAATATAAATTTTCAACATTTAATAAGCAAAGCATTGTGATAATAGGATCATCAGGAAAAAATCTAGCCATGATTGGTATTTGGCAAATGAATAAGCTTGGACCCAGAACGATACTATTCACTCTCATCTCAGCTTTAACTTGCAGTATGCATGCAGAGCAGGTCTCAGGATCAAGAGCCAAGAGAGCATAAGCCCAAGGCTTGACAGCTTCTCAGTCTGCCCAAAGCAAGGCAGGAGTTTACTGTTTGTGAAGAATATTATTCATTACGCCTATTACTAACATGTAACAAATAAATAAATACAATGATCCTTACCAAAATGCCAGTTCAAACAAAGCAAAACCTGCACCCTCCCAACTGATGGAAATAAATTAAAATGAGCATTTCCAAGACAGAATTCTGATTTCTCTGACATTAAAATGTCTTGCTCTTGGAATATAAATCAAATCATGACTGACCTGGGTCACAGCTTCCTCCTTAAGTTCCGCAGCAGCAAAACTATTACCTAGAGCAAATTCACTTTAGGTTCTTACTTCAGTGCAGCTGCCTTTGATGGTGGCTTCATTGACAGTTCTGTTCCAAATTTTCACATCCTCTACCCTCCCTTTTTAACTCCATGTGCCCACTTCCAATTAGAGGTGTCATTCTCCCCTCCCCCTGCCCAAGAAAAACAGTAAGAGAAAAAGCATCAGGCCCTCAGCTTTCTGAATTAATTTTGGGGTACTGCATTTACATGTCTTCCAAGTAGAATGAATATGTATAGTACATTTTAATTTGCCTTCTTACTGGATAAATGTATCTCTTCCTGACTATCACATCTTCTTTCCGTGGAAAAAAAAAATATAAAGGAGCTCACCAATAGTACAAAAACCAGAGCTTACTTTGAATACATCACTGAGTTCTTCTAATTCTCATCTGTCAACCATTTGCACAAGTTCTTGAAATGGAACTTCTCAGGTGTGTAAGGTTAAGAGGGTATGGGAGCAGCAGCACAACTGCAGCTTGTAAGAGTTAAGACACACACATCAAAAAGAACAGATCTCTCAGTGAGGAAGTGTTAACAGACCAAAATTCATCTGCTAAAATCACTTACTCTCCATTTTTTTCACAGCATCACTGAAATTTTTAAGATGCCATCAGAAGGAAGCTTTGTTACTGTAATTACACACCACAGGATCAAGGTTTTGTACTCAGCACACAAGTATCAACTTTACATGAGTGCGTAAAACTTGTAATCATATTTATTGAGAAAAAAACCCACGTCACATGACAACTTTCCACTCAGCTTTTTTCTAGGAGGTGATTCTATTTTATATTTTGGCATATACAAAAGAGGACACAAATTGGTCTTTAAAGTGCATTCAAATGAGAAGCTACGATCCATCATGCCAGGGTTTACTCTAATACTATTTTGTGTCTCATTAACAGGACAAGTTAAAACGTTCTTTAATGTATCATCAAGAAGCGTTCTCTCAGTAATCCTGTCACAGATGGACTCGCTGTAGCATTCCTCACTAATACCGCTGCTGTTAAGAACGGCACGGAGCACACCTTGATTTTGTGCGTGTGGGCATACGCTGCCACTGCTCAGAGCTAAAGGAATTTTGCGAGGCACATGGCAACATGCATCAGTCCACATGCTAAAAATGCTCAGGAAAACTGTTACTGCACGTGTGCAGCAAACCGAGTTCCACATTAAATTCTCAGTTATCTTTTGCTTCTCTGCCAATGCTGCCTTCACTCCATAAGGTACAATAACTGTTAGTAACGATGTATTTTTCAAACATGAGCCTCTTCTGAGCTACGGAAGCACAACAAACCATCGTTCTGATCTCTACACACTTCTGCTTCACATCCTTTATTTATTTATTTACTTTAAATTTTAACAACCGTAGTACTTCGTCCAACTCGTGCTCCTGAAATAACGCAGCGGACAACCCGCGGGGCCGTGAAGCCGAGACCTCGCTCGGGAAGTTTCGGACCGGGGCACAGCGCGGCCAAGTTCGCAGACCCGAGGAAAGAGAGGCGTGCAGCGCGCACACGGACACAGCCCCCCCGAGAGCCGCCGCTGCGGTCCGTGCGCGCCGCGCTGCCGCTCTCCCGTGCGGCACACGGGCAGCGTGCCCGCCGCCCCCCGGCCCTGCCATTAATCACCGCTCCGAACGCCCCGCAGGGAGCACACCAAGGCGGCCGGGGCTGCCCGGGGCGCCCCGCTCCGGTGAGAACTCACCCGCCTCCAGCACCGGCTCCGGCTCGGGCCGACCCCCGCCCGCCCCGCCGCGCCGGGCGGGAGCT